>BJKM01000330.1:657513-831210 GCA_015082035.1 Chaenogobius annularis | reverse complement strand
ACCCACCAACTTCCTCCTCCTCTCCCTGGGTATCTCAGACTTTTCCGTGGGCTTCTCATGTTTTTACAGACTCTATTTGTGATGGCTGTGGCTATTGGTGACGCAATGTGCATTGTATACCAGTATCTGTCATATGTGTTACCTGCGTTCAATGGAAAATAGTGCTTATTCTGTGGATCGTTACATTGCCATTTGCCAACCTTACATTACTACACTAAAAGTTACTGAACATAGGGTTAGATTTTGTGTATGCCTTTCCTGGCTTGCACTGTGGTCTATAGTGCACTGGTGCTAAAAGTCAATATGGAAAAACCCGGCAGCTTCAACACTTGCTATGGTGAGTGTGTGGCGGCCATTAATTATTATGTAGGAATAGTTGATATTTTTATATATATTTATCATCCCTGTCAGTGCAATTGCTATTTTGTACGTGAGGGTATTTGTAGTGGTCATTTTTCAAATTCGGGCTATGCACTCCCAGATTACAGCTGCAAAATCACAAAGAACAGTATTCGCAAATAAATCTGAACTAAAAGCTGCCAGGCCTTTAGGTGTTGTCATTGTAATGTTTCTAATATGTTTGTGCCCATATTATTTTGTAGTGCTCACAGGTCAGGACACGGTACTCAATGCCTCAAATGAAGCAGCAGTGCTATATCTTGTTTATTTTAACTCCTGCTTAAATCCCATTATACATACCTTTTTCTACTCCTGGTTTCGAAAATGTCTGAAAAACATAGTAACATTTCAGATACTACGGTCCGGTTCCAGTAAAGCCAACATAATGTCCACAGACAAATAGTGTGTAAAAGTGAGTTGTGTGTTTCAATGTATAATTCGTTGAAAGACCAGCAATGGCCCAAAGTAGCAGTGCAAGTATTATTGAGAAATACTTCCGTCATCTTGTGTTTGTTGTGTGTATTAGACACCCGACCATCAACGGAATGTTTACACAATAGTAAAAAAAGAGGAAATTTGTTAATTAACAAATAGTTTTGATTTGACCCTACTTAACAAAATTTTTTGTCCACGATTATTTGTTCACAGCAGAGTTCCAATTCTAGGGCAATACTAAATAGCTGAGCCATTTAAAGAAAGTGAAGTTACTTTTACAAGGTTATTGTTCCCCACATTGTCCTGCAAGTAATGATTATTTGAAGATGTGATAGTGGTCTTTATTTATGAACATGTCTAGGGATGTGATGGCATATATTAAGAAGCGGGGTGTGCATTAAAAATAGACATATGTGAGTTACAGGGCTAAAATATTGGCTACCTATCACTTTTAGATTGATAATATATTCTATTTGTGTCCAGTTTTGTGTGTGGTAAACTTGTCTATGAATGTTCAAATATGTATGGCTTCATAAAGGCCACACCCAACAAAAAACAATCCAGACAAGTGCAAACTGTTTTCTTGTGAGAATAGGACCGGAACACTAATGTAATTTATGAGAGTTAAATTATAGCTTTTATAACAGCCTTTTGCTTAAGGCCTTTATTCAAAAGTAAACCAACCTTGATGTTCTATCTTTGTGAATGTCTCTTAAGCTTCTCTTCAAGACACACTTTTTGTTTGTGACAGCATTGGTTGTTTAGGGGTAAATATGGTGATATCTTTAATAAATAATTATTTATTTTTTGTTCATTCATTTATTATGATTATATTCAGGCATGAGTGGATTCAGCTTTTGTACATTCCAATTCCAAAAATTTGGACTACTGTTTATTTTTACATATTCCTGGGTCTGAACTATACCCAATACCAGTATCATCTACCGAATCAAGCCCACTGCTCGCTGCCTGTGCCCCCATAGTAAAGAAAAACAGAAAAAAGAGAGATGACACATCAAAGAAGCGCTCAGAGAAGTGACTGTGGGGAAAGAGGAGAGTAAAAGTAGGTCTACATGGAGAGAAAGCACTAAAGTGTGCAAGAGTAATAACAGTTAAGCATCAGAGATCAATACCAAAATCATAGACTACACCACTGTATTGACTCGCTTACCCACAGCCAGCTGGCTCCTATAAAAAGTAAGATGCCCACTCTTCATAAATACCTGTGTTTTTGTCATCTTTGCAGCTCATGCAAAAGATGGCCGTAACAAAGTTTGGCTGAGACAGCCAATGTTTTGGAAATCCCTTTGCGAGCTACACAAAAACTGGGGGCACAAGCTACCAGTTTTTAGCGAGTTATAGGTTGGAAACCCTTGCTCTACATGATCCTGTTTTTTGTTTTTTTTATGACTCAAGTCATGAACAATAATAATGACAAATCAGGTGCCATCTTTTGCCGATGCCTTCGTTAGCAACAGGTTTGATTGAGAGCTTGCAGGGTTTCGTTGCTAAGCACGGGAAGGTGCAAGTACTTTCTGCCTTGACCCCGATTTGCTCTGTGGTGGCTATGAAATGCATACTCTCCCTTAGTGCAAACTTGTACATGGCGCATTTTGAGAAGAAAGCACTGACCTCCTTTTCAGGCATTGCTCCAAGTCTTTGGTACCGTTACGTGGATGACACATTTATGGCCATCAAGAAAATGAGAACTGGGAGCCTCTCTCAGAGCACATCAACGCGTGGACCCGCATATCAGGGTTCACAAGAGAAGATGCTAAGGAGAACCGCTTGGCCTTTCTTGACTCTTCCACTCTCAGAGGAGAGGACGGGAAGCTCCAGATAGAAGTATATAGGAAACCTACACACACAGATCAGTACCTGCTCTTTGGCTCTAACCACCCACTACAGCACAAGCTGGGAGTGATCAGAACACTACAACACAGAGCACAAGAGGCGCCCACCAGCTCAGAGGGCAAGAGGAAAGAGGAAACACACGTCCGGAATGCTCTCTCAGCTGTGGGATACCCGACTTGGGCTCTTAACAAAGTGAAGAGAACCAAAAAGCAGGACAAAAGGGACAAACGGGAAACAGAACCAAGAAGAAAGGGTGTCTCTATTCCTTATGTCACGGGACTGTCGGAAAAACTGCAAAGCATTTTTAGACAACACAATGTCCCTGTTTATTTCAAAACCAGGCAACACGTTAAGACAAAAACTGGTTCACCCTAAGGACAAGATGCCTACACAAAAGCAGAGCAATGTAGTGTATATCCTATCCAAATACAGGGAAGAAAGTTGTAAAGAGCGTTACATAGGTGAGACTAAACAGCCACTTCACAAGAGGCTTTATCAGCACAGAAGGCATTCGAGTTCAGGACCCCAGAGCGCCGTGCATCTTCATCTTAAAGCCACAAACCACTCTATTGAAGACAGTGAAGTGGAGATTCTAAGCAGGGAGAAAAGATGGTTTGAACAAGGTGTTTAAGGAGGCAATCTTGTTAAAAAAAGAGAATCTTTCTGAAATTGTAATGGAAGGTTTAACATTCAACTTCCGGTTGTTTATAATGGGTTGTTGAAACCCTGGAGACGTCCGAGGCATTCTGATGCAAATCAGGTACTCTATGAGGAGGGAGAAAAAGTCAGGCCCATCTCAGGGCTGTTTCGTTTCAAGTGGAACCAATAACTCCCTTTATCAGGAGGTCACGCCTGGTTGGCAGGGCTTACACAGAGTAAGATATAAAACCTGAGTTCCCAGACTTGATTCACAGATGGTGAATGACTCTTGAATGACAGTCGAAACGTTTTGTTTCTCTAAACCAGAGTCCAGATGACTACAACTGAATCTTTTTCTACAATTTGTCATAGTATCAAAGTTACTTTTGTTGTGAATGGGTACTTGAGGTGATGTGTGAATCTGTTAAATGATTTTTCTAGTTATTACCTTCTATATAATGTTTTCTTCCTCCAAAATTCAACTCAAAATGTCTCAAAAATCTCAAAATGTGCACAAAATGTCTTCTAAGAATTAAACATAGTTTTAGAAATGAAGTTCTGTTTCATTTTTTTGCATTTTTCATAAAAAGCACTTTTATTTTAGAAATATCAGTTTTTGCTAAGTTCTTCTTTAGGTATTGTAGAGGATTTTACTAGTACAAGTACTGTAATGTTTTATTCATGTCCTCCCACTTTTATTAGAGGTATGTGGGCAACCATCCTGTATAAGGCATTTACCATTCTATAATGAAATATCTAAATTCATTCATTCATTCAAAATGAATTTGCTCGTTAATAATAAGGTTTATGAGAACGTAACCGTGACATTGCCCCCTTTTCTGGAAATTAATAAATAAATAATAAACGCCAAATGTGGTTTATGAAGATTTATTGATATTAAATATATATATATATTATATATATTATATAATATATATATATATATATATATATATATTATAGAGTGTTTCACTATTAGGTCCATAACATCAGGGATATCACTACCTGGTGGAGCATACTCATTCAAAAGAGTGAAAACCTTTCCATTAATATTTCTTTTAACCAGTACATATCTGTCCTCTTTATCAATATTGCAACTCCCCTTCTGTTTGCCTCTGTATGATGAATAATAGGATTTTTTATAACAGAATTTCGTTAGTCTTTGATTTTCAGTGTCATTCAAATGTGTCTCTTGTAAATATACAATGTCAGTTCTTTCTTTTTCTAATTTTTGTTTGTTTTATTGGGTTCAGTATGCCATTCACATTGAAGGATGCTACTTGTAACACTTCTGATGCCATTGGGTTGATTGTATTGATCCCACCGTTGACAACTTTCAAACATTTTTAATCTCTCTGGTCGAAAACAACAAACACACACAAGAGCCATAGGAACACAGAGCAACTGAAAAGTTAAAAAAAAAACAAAAGGGTTCATGCTGTAAACGGGCATCGAACTAAAAACCCGATCAAAAGAGATCGTAGAATGGTGGGAAGTCCAATCCTAATGAAGACCCCCCCCCCCCCCCCCCCCCCCAAAAAAAAAAAAACTCACCTGGCTCACCACATCCCCCTGCTGCACTCTGCATATATTTTCAATTTCCCACAAATCCAATCTCCCACATTTGACACATAGATGAGTAGATATATTTATTGACAGAGTTTATGTACAAAAGCAGACAGCCACCATGGGGCATAAAGTCTAATGTTAAAACTAAAAAAATCAGGTCTTTAGTCTCTTCAAATTAACAGAAATGTATCACCATGTGACCACAACCCGAACTCACATTCCCCACAAGGGTGGCTCCATCCTCTCTACTGTTCATTTCTCTGTGTTTTGCCTCTTCCTTAAGGGTGCCTCCGCTTGTCCTCGTGTTCTGAGTACATGTTTTTTACCTTCAAAAGTCACCAGAAGAGTCGCGGGGAAAGAGAATCCATGTCTCTTTTAACCCTTGCAGCCTTCAAGACACCTTCCTTCACACGATCATTGAGAAACCTCATAATCAGGCCTCGTGGTTTATCAGCTGCTGGTCTTGGTTTTCCCAGGCGATGTGCTCTTTCAATTGTGATGGGAGGGACTTCAACTTCTGAGCTAATAAGGAGCTCAGGTATGATCTTCTCCAGGAAGCTTTCTGTGTCCTCCTTCTATGCCCACAAGCCTCAAGTTCTGGGAGTCCAGGAGCTTATTTTTCATGTTATTGTTATCCAACTCCAGCGTCGTCACCCTGACCGGCAGCGTCTCCTCTCGGCCCTTAATGGACTGCAGATTGTCCGTATTGTCAGAAACACGCTACTCGAACTCTTCAATGCGTGTTCACGTTATTCCATTTGCTTTCGATTTAGCGGTCACTGCCTCTGACACTGATGGAGCTATGGTAGCTAACAACTCGGCTCTCAGAGAATCTATCAAGCAGCATGCATCTTGAGCCACAACCGATGACTAATTACGTTCTCTCCCCCTTCCGACACAAAGAAGCCACGAGAGTCTCCATCCGGGCCGGCGGGCTTCCATGTCTCCGGCGGGGAGGGAGCTCGGCTCTTAAGGTTGTTAGCCGCGCTAGCCTCGTTAGCTTGTGATGCGGGCTGTTTTCCACTGGAGTTGTGAGCCATCAGCATTGTTTGTTTTGGTCCTGTGGACACAGGACTTGTGTCTTCCTTGTTTACTCATCTCTCATCCTTGTTCCTTGGGATTAGGTGGGTCAAACAATGATTTTAAAACCATGTTTTGCAGCCGCGGTATTAGATGTGTCTACTAAGTGCGCCTCCATGACCCGGAAGTCTCCCCATTCTCTTTTCAAGACAAAAAAAAAATAAAAAATAAAATAAAGTTTACTAGTTAAATATGCTACTAGGACCCACTCAAAACATTTAGTTTTGACCCACTAATGGTAGGGATGATACAGGATTCTTTGTTCACCAGCACAACTTGTTTTTTTAATTTCCCTCCTCGTGGGTAGAGGCCACAGTGGGATTAGGGAATCTTTTTATTTAGGTCAGATGGAGAGCAGGTGCAGACAATCCTTCTCTCTAAAACTAAACATGTAGAGATGGAGATTGTTGAAGAGAATGACTTGTGTTTTCCACAAATGCTCAATGCCTCTTGTAAAAAGATTGTGCAGCCTTACATCACTGCCATGCTCATTTACACGCTACTGTATGTTATTTCACTGCTGACTACTTTTCTCAACCTGCTCGTTATCATTTCAATCTCACATTATAAGTAATTTCACTATATCCAACAAGTTTAATATGTTATTGCTTGTTTTGGCTAGACCTTAAATCTTTCTCTTCTCCAGGCAACTCCACACTCCAACCAACTTCCTCGTCCTCTCGCTGGCTATCTCCGACTTTTGTGTGGGACTCCTTATGTTTGTTCAAATTCTCTTTGTCGATGGGTGTTGGCTTTTTGGTGATGCAGAGTGTATTATATATCAACTTGTGTCATTCATTGTTACTAGTGCCTCACTGGGAACTATAGTGCTTATATCAGTAGAGCGTTACATTGCAATATGCCAGCCTTTACATTACCACGCTAAAGTCACTAAAAATAGGGTTAGATTTTGTGTAGGTCTTTCTTGGATTTGCTCGGCTTTCTATAACTTAATGGTGCTCAAAGACAGCACAGCAAAAATTGGCAGCTTTAACAGTTGCTATGGAGAGTGTGGGGCTGCTATTAATTACATTGCAGGTGTATTTGACATCTTAATATCATTTCTTATTCCAGTTATAGTCATATCTGTTTTGTATATGAGAGTGTTTGTTGTGGTTGTGACTCAGGTTCGGAACATGCACTCCCAGATCACAGCAGCGAAATCACAAAGAACAGTATTTGCGAATAAATCTGAACTAAAAGCTGCCAGGACTTTAGGTATCATCATTGTCATGTATGTTATATGTCTATGTCCTTATTACATTGTGATAATAGGACAGGATGCTTTTTTCAGTACTGCATCTGCTGCTGTCATATATCTGATTTATTTTAACTCTTGCTTAAACCCTGTGATCTATACATTTTGCTACCGCTGGTTTAGAAAGTGTTTGAAACATATTGTCACACTTCAGATACTACAGCCTGGCTCCAGTAGGACCTGTATACGGTCTGATAAATAGGATTATAGGTATAATCCCTCATTCGTCCAGAAGTATCACTCTTTTGTAGATGTGAAGTGAAGATTCTAAGTACCCCCGGGGAGGACGAGGCACAGCACTAGGATGTCACCGCTCACGCCAACAGCCTCTGACGAACTCATCCGAATATATATGTCAAAAGAAATAATTATAATATTCCTGTTTTTAAAATCTAACTTTTTTTTAAAACTTCAAATGTGCCAGCTTGATGTCCTGCCAGCTGTATTGTATAAGAATAATAAATTGTGAATGTTAAAAACTTATTCCTTAAGAAAGCACAGTAATATAATTAGCGATATAGACGTGATTCATATTTTTTTAACATGGGAAATCTCCAATGAATATCCTGCGGTGTTGCACCACAGGATGTTAAAATAACTAAAACGAAATTCTATTCTTGTTGTATAACTAATTTGTCTTCATAATTATTTGTGTAGTTTACTACAAACGTGTGTCATACTGCGGGAAAAAAATTGTTTTACACTCCCAAACATTGAGTACAAACAAGCAGCTTTTTAAAATAAATGCATTATTTACCACAGTGTTTCTGTTTAATCAGAGTTTTGATCGAGTTTTTATTATAGACTTTGAATGTACATATGGACTTACTACTAAATACTAAATACTAAAAAAATAACATATAAAACTATTGCTAATATAGTTCATTTCAAACTCTACTGGCCAAGAAGATGTTAAAAAATTGAACAGGAAAGCTTAGAAGGTACATTTGCCTATGACGGCATATAAGGGCCATTCCAAATAAAAAAAAATATATGGGCACTATGAGAATAAAGTTATAACATTTCTACATTTCAGTCATAATTTTATGAGATTAAAGTCAAAGCCAGAGAAAAGTCAGAAATTTCCGAGAATAAACTGGTAGTATGAGAATAATTCATTAATAAACTAATTTTACAAGAATAAACTAGAACATGAACAGAACCGGTGACAAAGGGCAGCCCTGGCGGAGTCCAACACGCACTGGGAACAGGTCTGACTTACTGCCGGCAATGCGAACACAGCTCCTGCTCCGGTCATACAGGGACCGGACAGCCCTGAGCAAAGGGCCCCGGACCCGGTACTCCCGCAGCACCCCCCAAAGGACACCCCGTGGGACACGGTCGAAAAGCCTTCTCCAGATCCACAAAGCACATGTGGACTGGTTGGGCAAACTCCCATGAACCCTCGAGCACCCGATGGAGAGTATAGAGCTGGTCCAGTGTTCAATGACCAGGACGAAAACCACTCTGCTCCTCCTGAATCCGAGGTTCGACTATCGGTCGGATTCTCCTCTCCAGTATCCTGGAATAGACCTTACCAGGGAGGCTGAGGAGTGTGATCCCTCTATAGTTGGAACATACCCTCCGGTCCCCCTTCTTTAACAGAGGGACCACCACCCTGGTTTGCCAGTCCAGAGGCACTGTCCCCGACCGCCACGCGATGTTGCAGAGACGTGTCAACCAAGACAGTCCTGCAACATCCAGAGACTTTAGGTACTCAGGGCGTATCTCATCCACCCCGGGAGCCCTGCCACGGAGGAGTTTGCCAACAACCTCAGTGACTTCGGCTTGGGTGATAGATGAGTCAGCCTCCGAGTCCTCAGTCTCTACTTCCTCTTCGGAAGATGTGACAGTGGGATTTAGGAGGTCCTCAAAGTACTCCTCCCACCGTCCGACGACATCCCAGTCGAGGTCAGCAGGTCCCCACCCGCACCGTAAACGGTGTGGGTGGAACACTGCTTCCCCCTCCTGAGCGCGCCAGACGGTTTGCCAGAATTTCTTTGGGGCCGACCGATAGTCCTCCTCCAGGGCCTCCCAAACCCAAACTCCTCCAGCCCCAGGTTTTTGCCTCTGTGACAGCACGAGCTGCGGCCCGCCTGGCCCGCCGATACCCGTCAACGGCCTCAGGAGTCCTACTAGCCAAAGAGGCCTGATAGGCCTCCTTCTTCCGCCTGATAGGCCTCCCTTACTTCCGGTGTCCACCACCGGGTTCGGGGGTTGCCGCGGCGACAGGCACCTGAAGAGACCTTGCCACCACAGCTCCGAGCAGCCGCATTGACAATGGAGGTCGAGAACATGATCCACTCGGACTCAATGTCCCCAGCCTCCCCCGGGATTTGGGAGAAGCTCTCCCGGAGGTGTGAATTGAAGACCCTGTTGACAGCGGGCTCCGCAAGACGTTCCCAACAGACTCTCACTATACGCTTGGGCCTGCAAAGTCTGTCCGGCTTCCTCCGCCGCCAGCGGATCCAACTCACCACCAAGTGGTGATCGGTTGACAGCTCCGCACCGTTCAAGTATCTCGGGGTCTTGTTCACGAGTGAGGGAAGGATGGAGCGTGAGATTGACAGGCGGATAGCCCTTTTGTTTGTTGTTATCCTTTCAGCTGTTTGGTGTTCTTATATTCTTAAATTCTTCTGAATGTGTGTTGTTTTTAATCAGAGAGATTAAAAACATTCAAAATATCTGGATACAAATTAAATGGACAAATCCTCTCTTTTTGAGGACCCCCTTTGCCCACTAAGATATTTTGGAGAAAAATTATACCCCTCTTTTTACTACTATAGAAATGGACTTTGATCTCATACTTAAGTCTGAAATCATAAAAATAGGGGTGCGCCGGTAAATCGGCCAGTATGGGTAAAGTACTGGCTCAAGTCAGATGCTAAAACAATGACAGAGGTAGTTGAATGCATTTACATTCTGACCGTCTGGCACTACAATAAGACAATGCCCTGAAAAAGGCCTGGTGTTCATGCAAAGAGGCCAATCCTGGACCTCTTGAGTTCTAGCCTTTTGATCAGGGTACTTCAGAGTGGTTTATCAGTTGTGTGAGAGCATGAGGGGTCATTTTACATAGAATCGACAAGTCTGGTATTTTCTGCCTTAACAATAGCCTATGGCCCAGTGCCGTGCAGTCAGGGATATCAAGGCAATCAATGATGGGCCAATACAATTTAAAATTACCATGTGTCACAGCTATATATAAATCGTTCTAAAATATATCCAAATAAGCTCATTTTCCCCTCACTTCTGCTGCTGAAGCTACAAGTCGCTGGGCAATATAGCGTGGGAAGCTTGGTTCTGCTTTTACCACAGCGGCACAGTCTGTGGCCGTGTTCAGAGGCCCGTTCATGCTTCGCTCTCCAACATGAGCTTTTAAAACCAGAGCGGACAGCAGCTTCTTTTATAGGTGGGCATGCGCTCTGAGGACCACACAGCCTCAAACCCATGGATTTATGCTCAAGCCACGCTGAATAAACCTGTGTGTGAATCAAGGCTGTTTGCAGGGTTTTCCCTAACTGCACATGTCCGAGGAAAAGCGAAGCAACAGCAGCACCAATTTTCAACAAGCCGACTGTAAAAGTTAGAAATACAGGCGGCCATTTAACAACATAGAACACTAATTTGTGTAATGAAATTGAGAAGGAATGAGAGTTTAGTTCAGTTGGATAGGTGTTCGCCCTTTACGTGGGAGACCTGGGTTTGAAGCCCACCCTTTTTTTTTTCACTTTTCTATTATTCACTCAATATTGATGAACACCCCATGTCTGCTTGCCCATCCATAAAAGTCAATGCACACTACTGCTATAGCCTACCTATATCTAAATATTGCTACATATGCCCTATCAAACGTTTTCCTTTTTTTCCCCCAAAGAAGAGTATTATTGTGTTCTTACTGGTTCAACACATAGAGTTGATCCATAATTTGTATTCAAACATTTAGAATAAAAAATATTTTATAGCTAGTATATTTCTTATAATCAGAGTTATATATATATATATATATATATATATATAGTAATGGCAATGTGGTAGATGTGGCAATACCAAGTGATGGCAACATCAGGAAAAAGGAACACGAGAAACTGGAGAAATACCAAGGGCTCAGAGAAGAACTGGAGAAGGCGTGGAAGATGAAAGTGGTGCCCGTGGACCCCGAGCATTCGGGGCAGTGACCCCCAAACTGGAGGAGTGGCTACAACAGATCCCTGGAAAAACATCCGACATCACAGTCCAGAAACGTGCAGTACTAGAAACAGCAAAGATACAGCGCAGAACCCTCAAGCTCCCATCCCTCTGGAAGATCACCCAGCTTCAAAAAAAATCATCCTCTGGAAGATCACCCGAGCTTCAAAAAAAAAAAAAAAAAAGGTTGGGACCACCCGCGGAGGGTAAGAAGGGATTTATTTATTTTTTAATATATACATAGCTCAGCCTAAAATCGGTTATCGGCCAAAGCATTTCCCATAACCTTGGTATCGTAATCGGCCCAAATGTCCATATTAGTGTAATCAATGAATTACCCAGATTCCTCTATCTGTTCCAAAATCGTCCAATTTCCATCCCCAGCCGACTATCTCAGGATTTTTATGGCAAGGCAAAAAAACACGTATTTCAGCTCAAATCAGAGTGCTGCTGTTCTGATGTGATCCAGAATATGAAGCTCAATGGAAAAAGATTGAGAGTAATGTTGTGCCGGGGGTTACTGTACCGGCCTAACTGGTAGATGACAAATGGTTGAGTCATTTGGTGGGGATGGAGAACCCGTGGGTAGAAACTGTGCTTACAACATGGAAAAAACGAATCAAACATATAATGTAAACAAAGATGTTAAAATCTTAAACAGGTTGGCTTATGACCAAGATTTTGCACCTAACAGCACAGATTTGAGATTTAAAGACTGGATAACAAAAGTGTTTTACCAGATTGTAAAAGAAAAAGCTTTAATATGTTGAATATATCTTTTGGCTTGGGGAAACAGGACTTTTATAGGTATTTGAAGATAACATTAGAGTATGTGGTCTCATTGAGTCATTCAGGGTCCAGCAGTGTCAAAAGAGATCCAAGATAAAATCTTGTATCTGAATCTTGATATTTCCTAGCAAGTATTTTTGGTGAGCAAATTAGTCCAGATTACCTGTAGTCTGTTTGACATTGACTCATTCAAGTGATTATAGGACTAAGTTTGATTATATTTTGATTGTAAACATCCATTGCACAGTTTCATATGAAAGCATTGTGACACAGCCCCTTCTCATCAGAGGGTGAAGTGGGAGGAGATATGAGGAAGGAGACATACATAAAATCCAGGTGGAGCAGCGATGGAAGGGGCTCTAGTCTCTGTAGAGTGCAGAGATGCCAACATGGAGACCATAGAGTATGACTTGTGTTTTCCACATCTGTTCAATGCTTCTTGTCAAAAGATTGCTCAGCCTTATGCTATAACTATGCTGGTGTACACTGTGCTGTATATTATTTCTATGGTGACTACAACCCTCAACCTGCTAGTGATTATTTCAATCGCACACTACAAGTAATTATACCTTCAATGCGGCGCAAAAATGTGTCTGTCAACTGCAACGAGTTCTTAACATGTATTTCCTCCTTCCAGGCAGCTGCACACACCCACCAACTTCCTCCTCCTCTCCCTGGGTATCTCAGACTTTTCCGTGGGGCTTCTCATGTTTTTACAGACTCTATTTGTTGATGGCTGTTGGCTATTTGGTGACGCAATGTGCATTGTATGTTACCAGTATCTGTCATATGTTGTTACCTGCGCTTCAATGGGAACAATAGTGCTTATATCTGTGGATCGTTACATTGCCATTTGCCAACCTTTACATTACTACACTAAAGTTACTGAACATAGGGTTAGATTTTGTGTATGCCTTTCCTGGCTTTGCACTGTGGTCTATAGTGCACTGGTGCTAAAAGTCAATATGGAAAAACCCGGCAGCTTCAACACTTGCTATGGTGAGTGTGTGGCGGCCATTAATTTATTATGTAGGAATAGTTGATATTTTTTTATATCTTTTATCTTCCCTGTCAGTGCAATTGCTATTTTGTACATGAGGGTATTTGTAGTGGTTATTTTTCAAATTCGGGCTATGCACTCCCAGATTACAGCTGCAAAATCACAAAGAACAGTATTCGCAAATAAATCTGAACTAAAAGCTGCCAGGACTTTAGGGGTTGTCATTGTAATGTTTCTAATATGTTTGTGCCCGTATTATTTTTGTAGTGCTGACAGGTCAGGACACGGTACTCAATGCCTCAAATGCAGCAGCAGTGCTATATCTTGTTTATTTTAAACTCCTGCTTAAATCCCATTATATATACCTTTTTTCTACTCCTGGTTTCGAAAATGTCTGAAAAAACATAGTAACATTTCAGATACTACGGCCCGGTTCCAGTAAAGCCAACATAATGTCCACAGACAAATAGTGTTTAAAAGTGAGTTGTGTGTTTCAATGTATAATTCGTTGAAAGACCAGCAATGGCCCAAAGTAGCAGTGCAAGTATTATTGAGATATACATATTTTGTCATCTTGAGCCAAAGTTACATTATATTAAATAGTTTTGATTTGACCCTGCTTAACAACATTTTTTGTCCACGATTATTTGTTCACAGCAGAGTGTTCCAATCCTAGGGCAATACTAAAAATAGTGAACCATTAAAAGAAAGTGTCGTGAAGTTCCCCACATTGTCCCTGCAAGCAATGATTATTTTAAGATGTGATAGTGTGCTTTATATTATGAACATAAGGCTCAGGGGCCAAATCAGGCCCTCCAAAGCATATTTAATCTGGCCCATCACCCATTTTCCAAATATTACGACAGCAACAAAAAAAAATCTTGTTTACTGGTTTAATTCTGGGTTAGTACTAGTTACAGGTATATTTGGTTTTTGGTCTTGGTTTAGTTCCTGTTTCATTCTGGTTCAGTACTGGATGGGCAATTTTGGCAAAAGCTGTTTGTGAAGCAGTTTGTATGTCATTTCTCACAACAAATCTAATCCAATGGAATGACCACGCTTAGGTCCTTACCTAACCCCAGTCTTATTGTAATGCATTAACATTTATTAAAACAGTGTTGGGGATATTTTGTGGCAACCCAAAAAATATTATTATTGGCGTGATGTGCACCTCTGGACCAGAGACCTTGACCCTCTGAAAAAAATCTGGCCCTCAAGAAGAAACTTAAGTTGAATAGCCCTAGAGTATATTAAGAAGCGGGGTGTGCATTAAAAATAGACATATGTGAGTTACAAGGCTAAAATATCGGCTGCTAAAATATCGGCGGCTATCTATCCCCAATTTTAATAAAATATTCTAGAATTTTGTGTCCAGTTTGTGTGTCAAACTTGCACTTCCTTGCTTAGCCTCAAACTTGTCCTATGTATGTTCAAATATGTATGGCTTCATAAAGGCCAACCCCAACAAAAACAAACTAAACAATGCAGACAAGTGCAAAACTGTTTTCTTGTGAGAATAGGACCGGACACTAATGCTATTATGAGAGTTAAATTATAGCTTTTATACAGCCTTTTGCTTAAGGCCTTTTTTCAAAAGTAAACCAACCTGATGTTCTATCTTTGTGAATGTCTCTTAATTTCCTCTATCTTGGTGAATGGCCCTTAAGCTTCTTCTTTCAAGACACATTTTGCTGTTTGTGACAGCATTGACAGCCATTGTTGTTTGAGGGGATAATAAATATAAATAGCTTGATAATAAAATTGATTTTGTTCATTCATTATTTCATAATTATTAAGCTCTGCATTATTATATTCAGGGATCATAAGTGGATTCAGCTTTATTGTACATTCGTCACCCATACCAAAAATAGGACTGGGAAACTTTTTTATGGTTTTCTCCTGGGCCTGAACTGATACCCAATAACCAGTATCAAGTTGAATGTAACCCTTACCGAATCAAGCCCCACTGCTCGCTGGCCTGTGCCCCATAGGTAAAGAAACAACAGAAAAAAAGAGAGATGACACATCTCACAAGGCGCTCAAGAGAAGTGACTGTGGGGAAAAGAGGGGAGAGTAAAAAGCGGGTCTACCATGGAGAGAGGAAGAAAGCCCACTACATGCAGAGAGAGAAAGCACTAAAGTGTGCAAGAGTAATAACAGTTAAGCATCAGAGATCAATACCAAAATCATAGACTACACCACTGTATTGACTCGCTTACCCACAGCCAGCTGGCTCCTATAAAAAGTAAGATATAAATACTGTGTTTTTGTCATTTTTTCTGCTCATGCAAATGGCTGCAGGTCACTGCGCCATTACCAAGCTTGGCTAAGACAGCCAATGTTTTGGAAATCCTTTCGCGAGCTACTCAAACTGGGGCCACAAGCTACCGGTATCTAGCGAGTTATATTTTGGAAACCTTTGCTCTACATGATCCTGGGGGTTTTGTTTTTGTTTTTTACTATTGTTTTTATGACTCAAGACATGAGTCTTCTTTTGCCGATGCCTTCGTTAGCAACAGGTTTGATTGACAGCTCGCAGGGTTCGTTACTAAGCACAAGAAGGGGAGAGTACCTTCTGCCTTACCCCGATTTGCTCTCTGGTGGCTATGAAATGCACACCTGGATTTCCAAATATGGAACTCGGCTCCAGCCGAACATTATGTAAGGTACCATACCTACAAAAGGGGATCGGCTCCAGGCTCCAGGTACTTTGGTCAAGGAGGAGCAGCTCAGTGATTGAATGAGAGAAAAAAATGACCAAAAATTATTTAAAAAAAGTAAACAAAAGTAATAATTAACCAAATGCTGATTTGTTCTTGTGATAAATAGCCAAATTTCCAGAGATGGTCATTCAAATGTTGAGCTCACATTTTATGTAAATAGTGCATATAATGCACATTAGAAACAGCTTTCGCCTTTTTCCTTACTTTGAAATTGAAAGCATTATGTTTCCAGAACACATCTAACATCAGTCATACTTAATGCATTTATCGCATTAATGCATTATTAAAGACTGAAGATGGGCCACTGGTTTTACAGGAATGCCCAAAAACACCCATAGCAGTAGCAATGGAGGCCGATGTTGAGGGAACAACACACTGCCCGATTTTATCATTTATAGACACCAAATCAGAACTCTGTGTGAACACAGTTTTAGTGTGACGTTAAAGTCACACTGTCAGCAACACATTTAAAAACAAAACAAAATACAACTGTGGGTAAGTTAATGATGATGGAGCACTGTAACATAGCGTACATTGTCAGAGTAGAGGCCTGTCTCACATCTTCAGGAAGACTGTTCCAGATTTTAGCAGCTTAAAACTGAAACGCAGATTCCCCATTTATATACTGGGCCTTTCAATGTTTGTACCTTCAGTAAGAAAGTTGACAGATCCTGAGAACACCCAGTACAGTACAATGAAACAGGCTTCACACATGATGAATATGAATGCAGAGCCTTTGTTGTCTTTGTCATTACCTTTGACAGGACTCCAAGTCTATTCATGAGTGACAGACAGTAAATCAAGGTCGATTATGTCGGGCATTTCTTTTTAATGTGACCATGCAAAGCTACAGATGTTGGTTGCTTTCCAATTATAAAATGTGATGCCATACTCCCAGATGGGGGCAAGATGACTTTACATTGAACCTTGTACTTTGACAAGAAATATCTAAATTAAGGTAAATTCACAAATGTTTAATCTGATGATTTCTAAGAGTGACTAGACACATTCCCTTCTTGTAATATATAACAAAACACTGCATTTTACTGTATTAGTATGAATGTTTTATACATATATATGTATGTGTATGTATATATATATATATATATATATATATATATATATATATATATATATATATATATATATATATATATATATATATATATATATATATTTGTGTGTGTGTGTGTGTGTGTGTGTATATATATACATACATACACATATACATACATATATACACTCACACATATATATAGGTTTTAGGGAACTGAGCTGTTGCAACCATTTGTCGCTGTTGCAACCATTTGGCGCCCTCTGCTGGGGAAAGTCTGCTTTACACCTTCTCAGGTTCAAGCATGTTCAGAAAGGAAATTCTTACATTTGTTATAATAATTTCACAAGATTATAATTCCATATATTCAAGACGGACCTGATTTACAAGCTATAGCCTGCATTCAAAGATGTCCACTGTTTATGTTGCCTGCACGGTTAAAACATTCTTGTTGTTAGTTCACTGTATATAACGCTTTCGTTACTCATGTCCAATGTTAACATAACCCAATGTTTTGTTGTGAATGGGTTCTTGAAGTGATGTGTGAATCTGTGAAGTGATTCTTCCAGGTTATTACCTTCTAAATAATGTTTTCTTCCTCCAAAATCAACTCAATTGTGCACAAAATGTCTTCTAAGAAGTAAACATAGTTTTAGATTGAAGTTCAGTATCAGTTTGTCTTTTTGCTAAATTCTTCTTTAGGTATTGTAGGGGATTTTACTAGTACAAGTACTGTAATGTTATTCATGTCCTCCCACTTATGAAATGGGGTGACATTCAAAGATGATATCAATTAAAGAATTGTATCGAGATTTCAAACATGACACACTGTATAAGTGTGGGTATGTTTATTAGAGTTTATTTTAGTTATGTGGGGCACCATCCTATACAAGGCATTTAACAATTCTATAATGAAATATCTAAATTAATTCATTTATAAAAAATTAATTTGCTCGTTAATCAGAAGGTTTGTGAGAACGTAACCGTGACATTGTCCCCTTTTCTGGAAATTAATGAACACTTTAGTAGAAAAAGATTCAGTTGTAGTCATGTGGACTCTGTTTTACAAAAACAAAACGTTTCGACTCTCATCCAATCGAATCTGGGAACTTAGGTTTTATATCCTCCTCTGTGTAAGCCCTGCCCAGGGGAATTTCTTCTATTTATACATTCACCACATCAAAATTGGGATAATCTAAACCAGGACAAACCCCGAAACTAAGTCCACATCAGGCCTTAAATGAGCGACACTGTGCTGCCCTGTGGTTATGGCACAGCACACATATGCCAGGCTCCAAGTGCAGCCGGCCGCAGTGTTGAGCGTTCGATTCCCAACTCCGACATTTCCTGCATGTCCTCCCTTCTCTCTCTCATCCCCCATTACACACTTTTTAAATTAAATAAATGAGCCACACTTTGACCAAATAACATGTAGTGTGAATGCACCCTGCATTGAAAAAGCATGACATTTGGATATATCCTCATATAGATCTAAAGACAGGGTTAGAGCCAAGAGAGATAGAGACTAAAAAGCAGCTCCCTAGACTCTTCCATTATCTTTTAATGCGCTTTGCACAAAATCAACATTAACTTTAACTCAAAGGATGTTAACGTGAGTAGAATGGGGTTACACCATTTGCAATGTTACAATTCATTTTATAGATTTTCTAATTCTTAATTGAATGCTCACAACCATATATGTGGCGCACGAACACAAATATGTATAATACAGAACAAAGAAAAACAACACTATTTTAACTCAAGAAAGACCTTTTTCAAAAAGGCTCCAAGCTTATAAATCATTTTTGGACTTTAATTTTGCATCAGTGATATAAACATAATACTTCACTCTACATAAATCAACGTCACTATTTGAATACTCAAACAATAAATGAAGCTCATCATCAACATGCTTTGTATAAAGGTTACAGAAATGCAAATGTCTATCTATGCCTTTATAATGCTCCACAATCTTTGACAGTCTATACTTTCCAGTTCTTAAAGTAAAAATACATTTGCATGTATGATTTGTTCTCACACAGCAGATAAAACAGCTCTAAACCAGGGATAGAGTAACGCATTGACAAAGGGGTTGTCAAGAGAGCAGAGACAACCAGAGGTTGGGATAAGCCTGTATAAGTAGGGCTTCTGAGTAAATAGAGATGTGGTTGAAGAGTGGAGGAGTGGTTGCATGAGGAGGAGTAGGAGGTTGAGGCGTGGTCCACCTCCTGAACCTCAGTCAATGATTAACAATCATAAACTACATTTTACTTTCATTTTAAGTGGAAATAGGCTCTGCACCGCACAAAATCAGATTCCAAATCCCTTCCAGATCTTTTGGGGGTAAATATGAAGTGGAGTAAAGCTGCTGTTTGGAGGTAGTGACTGACAGATGGTAGAATGAGCATTTGTTCGGTTTTGACAAAGTCAAAATCACAAAAATTAGATTCAGGCATTTGTACCGAGGTAAAAAGTTTAAGATAGAATGGGTATATAAGGCCTATATATACATATATGCACAAACTGAGCCTCATTCCTTAGTTTTAGAATTTCCTTTTTAGCTTTTTTTTTTTTTAACATTGTCATGAGTTAAATTCATTCTTGTTAAAATGTAATCCTTAACTCGTTAACGAGAAAATTACATTGATGAAATGTGAAAATTAAGTTGTTACTACAAGATACTTAACCCACATAAAAAATAAAGTTGGCAAAACGTGAAATGTATTATTTATTATTAAAATTTTGTCTTGATATTTTCAGGTTGAGAGCTTGGGAATTTTTAGTTAGCCCAATGTTAAACCAATGAAAATGTTAAGATGCTAAATACTAAATCTGGCGTTGATTAAAACATATTATATTTATGTTTATTTATTTGATATAGGATGTATATGTGCCAGAGCCTTGCAGGCTGATTTTCATCTGTGGTCCCATTGGCTAATGTATCTCTCTGGACGTCCTGCACACCTGTAACATAAATGGCAGTTTTGCACGATAATGGTCATTTTTTGACATTCCATCCCAGTTCTACGTTTCTATAAGTTAGCATGGTGAGAGGAGACCTGCTGCTACCGTTTAATGTACCCTTGGACATACTGTACCTGCCAGGACCAACTACAACAATGACTCCAGCAGGTAACACAACAACCTGACAGCCGGCAACAAGGAAGACCTCCAGCACTGTCAGCAGCCGAAGCGACAGCATGTTGCAGCGCGGGGCTCCTTGCCTCATTTTAAAATATTGTCTAACTGACTTTTTATGACGTTAATAGTTGATTTATTTAACTTTATTTAATGTATTTTTTTAATGATGGCTGGAAAATAGACTTTCATAATCCTCATACATAAAATGCATTGCAGTAAATAAGAAGACAGATAAATAACATTAGACCAATACAAGGATTACAACCGTCAAACACGCTACGTTGACAGTAGTGTTCGATATAAAATAAAGAAACTGTGTGAATTGTTTTGCTTCTAATTAATTACATGTTGTTTTTTTTATCATATATCTATTTTTTTTGTATAGCTTTGAGACTTGAATTGTTACTGAACTGAGCTGCTGCTACAGACTTTAACCATTTGTTTCTGGGTAAAGTCTGCTCTATACCTACTTTAAGCTCTCAGGTTCAAACATGATTGGGAAATGAAATTTAAATGATAAAATGTATCTACTTTTTGAAATGTGTTAAATTATTTGAAGAGACAGATACAATTTCATTTTCGATTCAATTTTGACTGGAAGATTGGAATATTTAATAAACATTAATCATATTGTAATACATTTGTTTGCCAATTTCAACTGGTTTTAAAGCTGACAACCTCAGTTATATCTTGTAAGACATTCATTGAGCAAACTACAGTTCACAGTTTCTGGGGCA
Source organism: Chaenogobius annularis (assembly GCA_015082035.1). Taxonomy (NCBI): domain Eukaryota; kingdom Metazoa; phylum Chordata; class Actinopteri; order Gobiiformes; family Gobiidae; genus Chaenogobius; species Chaenogobius annularis. The sequence goes on along the minus strand of BJKM01000330.1, from coordinate 810,344 downwards.
GGAGCTGTATTGTTCTGGTACTCTTCTGTTGGCAAACAACATGCACTGTTTTGAAGTCAAACTTGAATACATTGAATTGATGCAGACAGAAATGTGGAGGTGGGCAAAGTAACTGGATGTGTGGCTTTCACACCTGCCTCACTAGCGCCCTCTGTCACATGAGGGTGTTAAGGCCCTGGCTTGTGAATTGTGTGGTCCTGTGTCTTTTATTCATTTGATTTGATTTGTTGTCTTCTTTGTACTGTTTATTTTTGTCTTATTTATCTTTTGTTGATTTGATTTGTTTTATTGTTCTGATTAATTCTATTAGTTCTATTTGTTCAAAATGTGTCTCTTCTGAATTTAGAGTTAAATATTTGTTCTATATTGCTGTTATGCGCTTGTTTATAAAATGTAGTTTTCAAAGAAAGTTGGATTGGATTGTCTGGACGAGCAAAGGCCAAAGAAGTCATTGCGTTTTGCAATGCATACCTTTTCTTCTTAAGGGCAAACTGCTTGTTTCCATAGAGATGTTATTGCTTTCCCTAGAATGTTCCCCAGTATGGAATTAAGCTTATGTCCAACAGTGCAAGCAGGTGGTACCACCAGGCCCGTTTGGTGAGTGCAAGAACACGACAGAGTGTAGTAGAGGCATTTTGATCTTTTTGTGAAATGGAAAAGGTTAAATTAGCTAATTTATTGATCAGACTCATAGAGAATAAAGAAATAATAAGTACATTAAAAAATAAATGAATAAATAAATAAAGTGTGTTTTGTTAAATTGTATGCAGTGCAAACTATATTGCTTGAATGACAATGTTGTTTTGATCCTTTGAGAGACAACTTCAGAGGTTGGTTTGATGAAAACCCTTACTTTGGCAAATGTCTCTTCCCTTCTCTGTGCCCGTTCTGTCATGTGGAGAGAAGAGGCTTAGCTGTATGGAGTAGATTCAGTTGTGTTGAAAGAACAAATTGTCATGATCCTGGTATAACTATGTCTTCTCTCATTTGTATAATTGTCAACTATGTTTAGGTTTCAATTGAGCCAAAGTAGATTCTTGATATCTTTGTGTTTGGTGGTCATAAATAAATTCAACTTTGAGCCATTTTTAAACTATACTTTCTGTGTTTACACCGGGTCTGTGTGCATGTGCAACAATGTCTCAACCATACACAGATTAAACACATTTTAGCCACTATTATGCAATGTGCTTAACCAGGCAGTTCACTCAGGAAGATGCACAGACACCAGACGAGATGAGGTAAAGTTAAAGTCTGTAACGGTATGATGCTGTACACCTGGACTGATGCGAGACAAAGACCCCTCCCTCAGTGGCAGACAGTGGTGGACCAAACATTACTGTGAGAAAATCCTGGTTCAGGGAGAGTCAAAAGTTGGTGTTATATTCCTCTTCAAAGGCTTAGGCTCTAGTGTGGAAAGACCCCGCAGCTGATACATGAGGCTCAGTGGAGGGGGGCTGACCAAGGCCATGCAGGTTCTTTCCACTGCCCCTTCAGGCACATTTTAGCAATGCCAAAGGAGAAAGCAGATTTTCTGACTGTTTTGGTCTTTATAAAACAAAACAGGCGTGTACACTTGTTACACATGTTAATTCAGTGTTTAAAACAATGGGCTCTATTTTAACTTTATTTTAGTCAAAATTTAATTAAAACATATCAATAAGCCTGTATGATAGTTGATATGAGTATTATTTATTTATTTATGTTTATGTATAAATATTATTATTTTATGTTTTATTTATTTTTTGCCGCTTAGAATTCAGACATCAGTTTATACCGGCAGGGGGCAGCATTTGGCATGAAAAAGCTAGTCTTCCTGCCCTTTGTGCGTTGTTTTTATTGGTTGTTTAATGGCCCTTCAATTTCAATGCTGGACGATTAAATTAAACAGAATTTAGGCTTTGTGTAGCTTTGATTTGTTAATACTGTTTTACAAAGACAATACACTGTGTTTTAATAGAAAACAGAATGGAATAGAGTAGAATAGAGGGGAAGAGAAGAGAAGACAATCTGATTGGTAAAAATTGATTTCGGGTTGGGCTGGACAGGAAACAAGGCGACGTGAACGCGCAAAGGCATTGATACGCGCACCCGTGAGTTTTTGGGCTCGTACAGTTTAATAAGGATGTGAGGCAGGTTATGTTTCAAAATAAGATAACGAACCAGCCAGCGGGCGTTACACAGAAAACATTTGACGTTATGGCACTTTCACAAAAATGCGTGTTGTATAAGAAATAAATAATCAGAACGACAACTTCATACATACTTTTCAATTTAGTATGACTACCATCTCACTGCAGTAGCTTCAGAGTGTAGATATACTTTAATTATGTGCTATTGTTTCACACATCACAATCAGAAAAGGTTTATTGCCATTGCCAATTAACAAAATTCTTCAGGTTTGGTGATTTGGTAATTCGGTGCAACATACAACGATGAACAGTAATTTAGTGTTAAATGTACAGATGTAGTGCAAAAAGTGGCAGTGAACAATGAACATTCTTTTGGAAGAGGCGCATCTCCCTGTGCTTCTGTTGTCACACGAAGCATTCTTCTCCACTGGACCTCTCAGGCACTGGTCTCTGCTCTTCCATTCTCATCGTCCAGACCTGCGCGTCCCGTCGTCCACGTTGATCTGATTGGTCAAGTTTAAACGTGCGTGGTCCTTCTCCTCTAGGGCGCGTCCCTCTTGTGAAACTCCCCTCCGGAAGTGCCCTCTGTGGCTCTGCGCGGACTTGACGTCTCTTGGAGTGCGGTGTTGGGATCAGTGTGGCTGTGGCAGTGAGGGAAAACGGGGAAAACTGGGAACCAGGGAAAGAGGGGACTCGGTCGTGACCGGGACTGAACCGACAGGCACCCCGACACAGTGCTGCCTTTTTCGGGGTGGGATTTACCTTCCCATCGCTTGATTTCGGATTCCCAGCTGTTGACTGCGGCTTTTTGCCTGGAACCTCCTGGGTCCGCACTGTAAGTAGCTCACTCCGCTCACCTCAATGCATCCCTAGCCTACATTCACCCTTGCGTCTATCTCAGGTCGTTGTTCTTTCTATGGGACGTGCATTTTATGTGGCACAGGGTCTTTCTCTACTCTCTGTTTGTGCGTAAAACAATGCGCAAATCCTGCAATTAGCATCCGTTGCAACAGAAGCCAATTAATCCCGTTAGAAGCTGATGTGTAGCCTATGCAGAGAAAGGGGAGGTGGGGGGTCACCCGAAACGACGTAAGATAAAAGGCTCTCATGTTTTGGGACGCTGTGCACGGGCTTCAGCCAGTGCCGCGGGCAGGTTAGTAATATATCTGCACAGGGAGGGCTCTCCGGGCCTTGGGGCTACGTTTTCGCGGCCTGGGTGCGCACACGCCGGGGAGCAGCTCTCACCGGCTCACGGCGCCCTTTCAACCACCGGAATATTTGCGTTTTTACTGCTGCAGCTTTGGAGGCCAAGCGTGCTGAGCTGACACAAGCAAGGCGTGGCATTCATATAGCGTTACACACGTATGGGCGTGTTCACAGCAGCTGCCACACAACTCACTTTCACATGTATTACACTAGCACAACACAGACCCGGGCAAATACTGAATTTGACCTTTGGGCTATGGGCTGCACAAGACTTTAAAACGACTTCATTCAAGGGGTGGGATACGTTTCAACTTCAACATCATCATCATCATCATCATCATCATCATCATCATCATCATCATCATCATCATCATCACACATCCAGCTCCATCTTACTGTTTGTCACTGTGGTTCACAATAAACTATGATCCCTGTGGTTAAGTCGGCATATAGCAACAACTCCAGTGTTTTCAATTTGTATTTTCTTTCAAATAGCCCGATACTAAATGATTTCATCCACATAGTCTCAAGGTTTTGTCTGGAAGGGCATCTGACATAGGCCTTAACCTGTCATTGTAAAAAAGCAAGTTTGCTGCTTGCTGGCAAATTGAAGTAAGGAGGTAAAAAGATAAATGTGCATGGATAATAACATATAAACACATGCCTATCCAACCCAAAGTCACCTTAAATTCTAATGTTTTAACCTGGGATGGGTGTTTAATGGTGCTTTTTATAATGGGAAACAGGACGCATTTTATATATTGGAGTTTTTTTTCTTTGTTTTGTCCTGTATCTGTGTCTGTTCATTCATTTCTGCGTTGGGTCTTGGTTAAACTGTCCCATTCTCTATGTAAATCATGGCAAGCTCTACTAAATCTGCATGGACAATTAAACCCCCCCAATGACTTTAATGTTGCTAGGCCCATCACAGCTAAAGGGTAATTCTGCCTGACGGATTTGAGACATTTCTACCACTCAGTCACATGCAGCAAAATGGAGCAGAAATCTGAACATTGCAGTAGCGTAGCGGGTTAACTGGAGTATAAAGATCCCCCCATTGCCCTACTTGTACTCTCCACCAGTGAGTCTGTGCTCCGCATCTGCAGGGTCTGGAGTCTGCACCGGTTTCCCTGGCAACTTCACGCAAATGAGAACTATCTAAGTCATTATTGTAGAGACATGGTGTTGAAAATGATATGTGAAAACACGACTTGACAGATGTAAGAAGCACAGGAGAAACACTGGACTCAGAGTAGGGCTGTGCTACTAACCACGTTTTAATCAAGATTCAGTCGCTTCTAATTGTCAGCTTTGGGTCTTTTGAACCAAGAGATTTTCTACAGTAAATCCTGTGTCAGTAAAATCATGTGGTTTGGAGCAGAGTTCAGACTTTGGAGGAATACATTTGACAATTTTTTAATGTTAAATGCCAACAATTAACAGTTTGTGTCGTTATTTTCAGAACATTAATCTTGAAAGACATTTTTTATTTGTATTTAATAAGACTAAATAAAACTAAATTGTGATAGAGCAATATGAGGAACATAACGTCCTCTTAACTGACCAAATCTCTTGTTTATTTAAAAAATGACCACAAAAATAAAATACTATTTATATCCCTTCTCCAAAACAGACCAATGATCTAGAATGATCTCTTCACACTGAAATGAATCATTAGCGAGTAGTCTGTAGTTTTCCCAATCCTCAAATACACAACATTATACAATGAGAGGTTTCTTGTGGCAATATGGTCTATTACAGTAACGCAATTTAATCATAATGTTGTATAAACTCTTCATTCTCTTTGTCAGTACAAACCTCTAAAAACGTCAGTATGTGTTGTGCTACAGTAGTCACATCTGTATCAGGTGCTTGAGTACTTTAACGGTATTTTCTCACTGGCGGCTAATATGAAAGGTCAAGTGGGGTCACCATCTGATGTTGTTGTTTTGTGCTTTCATTCCCCTTGCTTTTCTATGTTACACTCTCTTGCCAAATATATGGTTAAGTCATCTCGAGTTCTCTCAGGAAATTCCTCCCTATCCCATTGGGAAGTCTGATGGAGAGAGCAGGGAGTGATGGAGCAGATCCGGCACAGGGACATCCCACATCTTCATTTCTTAATTAGTCATGTAATGTTTAGCCTTTTTGCAGAATAGTGTGGACAAACTGTACTTTCCTAGTTGCTACTTTGTTTAAGATTAAAATGTAGGAGAATGTTGGCCTTTGTTACAAAAAAAGTACATTTGTTTGTTTCATTTTGCTTGTACATGATTTTTTCTCGCATCAATAATTCTTGGGAAATAATACCTTTGGTATTTGGTAGTATTTTTCAAGCCGATGAATATGTATATGTATATGGTGTGAACGGCCTAGACAGTCAATCATCGGAGGATATGAGAAATAGACAGGACACATGAAAGTGCAGTTATATAACAAATGTACTTTTTACATGGGGTAGTGGGTTTTCTCTATAAAACTTATCAACTGTCGTTTCAACCCCCCTGCTTATGTTCATTGTTGGAACAGCTAAACGATAGCAGAACTCCTTCAAACACGGCATTTTATTTGATGGAGTATCCAGATGAAGAAACAGTCCTGAAACCTGTCTTTCATTCTATTGTAGTAAGTACCACAAAATACTACCCAACACTGTAGTCAAACAATGACACAAAATGTAAAATTTCAGATTATTGTGGGAAGAAACCAGCAATTTTACAATCATGCACGATCATTGGCTCTATGATCCCTTTCATTCACATTGGTTTTCTGGATTAGCATTACTCATGGTATGCAACCAAATCATACTTTCTGAATGATAAAGTTAATGTGACACATTTTAAAACATTTTATGTTACGGTTTACTTTTTTACAGTGTAGCTTCAATCTCATTATTATGATTCTTTTTAGGTTTGTATTGTGGTCTTAATCACAATGACTGCTTAACGAAGATAAATACCCCTAAACCTATCACTGGTACATGCATTGATAGTGTATGGCTCTGATTCTGTCTTCTATACAACATGTGCACCAGAGAAGCCCCTCTTAAGTCGTGGAGGTCAAAGGTCAGAGTAGCCTTTTGGAGCCGTGGTGTGGGTCTGAAGAACATTCTTTGCATACTCCCTGTGACGAACAAGGAAGTGTGGGAAAACAAACTCCAAGGAGCTCAGTTTGGTTTGTGAAGTCATGGAAACCATACCAACTATTTGCCTCATTATAAAACCTCTATATCCATCCTATGCTAAATGTACCTGTCTAGAACATGTATATTCACCATTGATGTTTTTAACAGGCTGTGCACCTGCTGAGGAACAGTAAATGTACAAATCAGTTATTGGTCTCATTAAAACGGTGAAAAACCCACCCACCAATAGATTATTTACACACTTTTGCAGTTGTTTGCATTTACTACGATTTTACAAAAATATTCATGCTGAGGATAATTATTCGAGTCTTTTTCTTCTCCTTCTACTACTCTTTAAAAACATGATCAAATTATTATTAAATAAAGGTTGAAATATATTGACTAAAAGCTTCTAGAGTATATTTACGAGTAAACGGTATTATTGATTAAAATTAGATCGTCAAAATCATCAAAAAATATTCTTTTTGAAACTTTGAATGTTGCTTTCTTTGTTATAAAAGGTATTTTCTGTTTAGTCCAGATAATAATTAGATGATCAAAATATGATTCCGATTATTTTGTTTGTCCTCTAGTCACGATTAATTGAATAATCGTTGCAGCCAGTGATGAAGCTATGAATGACTATTAACTATATTATAATGTCAATATAACTCAAAACCCACACTTGTTTTTATGTTATTTTATTTTATTTAATGAATTGTTTTTCATCCAGTCCATTTCTTGTGGGAAGTGTGTTGTTTTGCACATTTCTTCCCTCACAACTGTGACATGATGTTCTGATGCTCTTTCTCCAGTGTCAGCAGTCTCTGTTGTTTAATGCCACACAGATGTAGACTTGCTCTGGCTGCTGTTTTTGCACAAACCTCATTTTAGGAAAACTTAATCTCATTACTTCTTCTGCCTCCTTTTAAAATGTCTCTCAATTTCTCTCCTTGTTTTTTGTTCCATTGCGCTTAGTCACTCCTGCCAAAACACTTTCTTCTTTTCTTTTGACTTTTCCCTCCGTCAGAGTTGAGTGCAGATGCAGGGGAAGGCTGTGCAGCTGGGAATCAGGACTGTCATTCTCAAGGCAAAGCAAAGGTCTGAATCAGAATCACAAAGGGTTTATTGCCATTGTCAATTAACAAAATTCACAAGGAACACATAGGAACTTGTCTCGCATTAAGGTGCAACATAAAACACTGATCAAAAATAAAAACAACATATATTCAATCCAAAGGATATGGATTAAGAAACAATTTAAAATTACTAAAATATAAATAGGCATTACTATGTACTAAGAGTTACAGTTAAATTTACTGTTGTGAGTGCAGAAAGTGACAGTGCAGTGAGTGATTGAATAGTTTATTTAGGTGTTTAGAAGTGTTCATGAGTCCAACGGCAGAGGGAAAGAAACTATTCTTGTGGCGGGAGGTTCTGGTCCGGATGGACCGTAGCATCCTGCTTGAGGGGAGTGGTTCAAATAGACCATGTCCAGGGTGAGAAGGGTCAGCTGTGATCTGACCTGCTTGTCCTAGAGCCCTGGAGACGTACAGGTCCTGCAGAGATGGAAGTCTGCAGCCGATCACCTTCTCAGCAGAACGCACAATGCGCTGTAGTCTCCGATTGTCCCTGGCTGTGGCTCCAGCGTACCACACGGTGATGGAGGAGGTGAGGATGGACTCAATGATGGCCGTGTAAAACTGCACCATCATCTGCGCTGGCAGCTTGGCTTTCCTCAGCTGCTGCAGGAAGTACATCCTCTGCTGGGCCTTCTTGATGAGGGAGCTGATGGTGGGCTCCCACTTGAGGTCCTGGGTGATGGCGGTGCCGAGGAAGCGGAAGGAGTCCACGGTAGTGATGGGGGAGTCTGTCATGACGAGGGGGGCTGGGGGGCTGTGACTTTCCTGAAGTCCACGATCATCTCCACTGTCTTCTGGGCGTTGAACTCCAGATTGTTACCGCTGCACCAGGACACCAGCCGGTCCACCTCCCTCCTGTAGACAGACTCATCCCCGTCCGAGATGAGCCCGATGAGGGTGGTGTCGTCCGCAAACTTGATCAGTTTTACGGAGTCGTGGCTGGAGGTGCAGCAGTTTGTGTACAGGGAGAAGAGCAGAGGGGAAAGTACACAGCCCTGTGGAGCTCCTGTGTGGATTGTCCGAGTGTCTGAGACATTCTTCCCCAGCTGCACGCACTGCCTCCGATTCGTCAGGTCTATGTTGTAGATGCAGTCAAATTAGGATTCAAATTCAGTCCTCAAGGCTCCCTGCAGGTCAGAGGTCAAATTAGGGTTGTTAAAAAAAAAAAAAGATACCCAGGTACTAATCGATACTAAAACCTTTACTGAAACTAGTTTTCCACAACACTAAATACTCATTTGAACAAGTAGAAATATCAGAAAGAGTTTATTGCCATTGTCAATGAACAAAATTCACAAACATAGGAACTTGTCTCGGCCTTAAGGTGCAATATAAAACACTGAGCATACAGTTTGCACAAGACGAGACATGAGTCTTGAGTCATGAGACAAGTTAATATTAAATAAATGACTCAGTTCTCAGTTTGTCCTTAAAGTCAGTGCATTTTTCTTTCATATTTTTGCTGTCATTGCAACCATTTTTTTTCTCAAAAAGTTATACAGTAACTTACTCAGCAGGACTTAACCTTGTTTTGCCAAATGTAAACACATGGAAAAAGTCTATGTGCACAATCTTGTCGCAATTATATCTTGTGAGATCTTGTGGTCCTTTGTCAGAACTAGTCCAAGACCACATGATGATAATAATAAAGACTTTCTTTGTGTTTTTAATCATCATTCTTTTCTTTCCATAGAATCAAAGTCAAGTGTGACATTTTAGTATTATGACAGTTAGCCACGTTAGAATATATGTGAGAGCAACTTTGTATTTACCACGGGTATTTTGAAATTGGGCAAAAGTTATAAATGCCCACATTGGGCAGCAATAACCAACAAAAATGTAGACTTAGCAATATTTCAATATTCATTACAAGCATTGATTTCTTTATATTGCCTTCATGCTTTATAAAAGATGCACTTAACCATGATACTTTTCTTTTAAATGTCTATATGTTAACTACATATAGGCCTTTATGTGTTACAACTTCATTTGGCTGTTGATACGTGCACAGAGCCACTATAGGCTCTTTACTGCAACAAGTAGTGAAAAATAAGTGAAGAGAAGAACTAAACATTAGTTAACATTAATCTTTAGTACCGGGAATCAGAGACTAGACAGTCTTAAGTGTACTGGCTGTAGTGAATGAAAACAACACACTTTGATAGTGCGCTTTCCAGCTTTCAATTACAACAGCTAACTCAAGAAAGGGCTCTGCTAATTACACATTACCTCCGCCAAGTGGCCTGTGATGTCTGTCAGCGATGTTATTATGACACGTGTGACTCGGTGTGGATTGGTTTAAGCTTAAAGTTAAATGTATCTCAATGTCGCTAGCTTTGGAGAAGCTGTTGATAGTGAAAGCCTGTTCTTTCCATTGGTAATGCAAGGGCCATATGTACAGTGCTGTTATGTGCGGTGGCAGGTTACACGTGTGTTAATGTTATGGCTCTGAGGAATCGTACCCGGGCTACTGTTTTTCTGTGCTCCCTCTCTCTAATATTTGAAAACACACACACGAGAACTGGAACTGTCCCAAAACCGCAGTTACCTCCCCGTGTGCCGGCTGCGCTTCGGTGGATATGGAAACTATTTGAGCCTTCTCTGTCTGTCTTTTACCTCAGCTTGAATCAAAACAGCGAAGTTGAGGCGTGATAGTGCACTTTGGAGTGTAAAGAGGAGGCAAAGGGGGAATCAGCTGGAGCAGGAACAGCACAAAACATATCATAAAAAAAACAAATTCTGTTCGCACCACATCAAATCTGCCTGACACTCCATGTGAATTGCCAGTTAAAATCGTCCGACAACTTTGGAAAACCTGGTGGATGGAAAGTGAGGAAAACGCACGTCATTAATAACTCTGTAGGTGTATGAATGGTCCACCCTAAGTCATATTTGGCTTTTGGGGATGTGTGCCTGTTAACCCAGTTCTGATTTGTCTCATTTTGGGTCACAGGATAAGCCTAAAGCTAGTTTTGTGGCCTCTACTTGAAGGAAACTGTAAAACATCAGACAAGACCCCTACAGTGTCCAAAAGAGCTGCATATTCTGTTTGTGATTAGTGAAAATGCTGAATGTGCAGCAAAGGACACAAATAAACATGTGTTTCTGCATGGACCACTTGAAAGAACATGATGGTAGATTCCTCTTGTCTTTTATGTCATGAAGCAATGTCATGATGGTAAATAATTTGTATAAAATTAGGTATACCAACCTAAATCTACCTTTTAGTTTAGCTTTTAAATGTCTTCTTAAACAAACATTTGAGAAGGGATTATTTCTACTGTACATTGAGATTTTTAAAATACATTTTTAGCCGAATAAAGGTTGAAATATGCTGACTTTGGCTTCTAGATGGGAAATATTTATGAATATGAAGTGTTTTAAAATCTTTATAGTCCAGATAATGATTACAATTATCAAAATACGATCACAAACATTTTAATTAATGATAGTCTTCTTGTGATGATTATTCAGATTAGTTAAAAAAATAAAATAAAATAAAATCTCTCAAAATTCAAGCATCTTAGCTAAATAAACTCCATATTTTTGCTGGTTGGCACAGACTCCCAACCACAAGCTTGTAATGGCAGTTATTACTATTTCTCTGTAGCCATTTTTAAGACTGGTAGAATGAGCTAATGTCTTCATTTTTCGTGCAAGCTTTGCCTGGCTCAGTTATTCCTATGTTCATGATCCAGCCAATGGACCATGGGTGTCTAACTTCCCCTGTCAGGTTGTCCCATGGAAAAAAAAACACACCCTCTCAATCATCTGTTACTATTTTAGAGCACAAGGCTACTTCTTTTAGTTAGTTTAGTTTTCCTATTTCCATGTATTTTAAGTGTTGTTTTGGCCATAAAGAGCAGAAAACTTGTTTGAACTGGATGCACACTAATGGTTTAGTAGCTGAGTCAGACTCCGTCACCTCTCCTTCACTCTGTCATTACATGATTAACTCCATACCTCTGTGTAAATATGGGGTATTTCTATGTGGCCCCTGTGTGTCTCAGCATGTTGTACTTTTCTTGCACTACCAAGTCATTTTCACAGCCTTAAGCTTTGTTCAATTTTATATGGCCACTACAGGGAAAATTAATAGCATTCAACCACGAGTCAGAAAACACACCTGGTACATACAAAGTGGGACTCTTAGATTATTTGCTCACTGTGTTGCCGTTGAAAAGGGTGACGTTGGTTCCTACCACAGTTGTAGATCCTGGCAGAACTCGTTTCAACTGCGGACTGAAGGAAAGGAACAGTTGGAAAATCTTTGAACACAAAGAGGCGGTTAGTTTAGGTGTCTTTGTGTGGTGAAGGAAAATGTTTATTAAGAGCTCAAAATAAAGTGTGGAAGTACGCACAGTCTGCCTGACTTGAGAAGAGTGTAGCTTTTACTCATACTGGATTGGATACATGTAAATGAGTATTATATCAAATGGTTGTATCAAATTAATTATATCTTGTTAGTGTAAAGCCATCTGCTGTTGGGTGATGAATAAAACTGAACTCAATTTTGATCGATGCATTTTTATTTATAATTATCTGAAAATATTTTGTACTTACAAGTTCTCATGTCTTTTATAAAAGTGTTTATACATATAGCTATGAATAGAGAAGAAGCTCAGTGCTGACTTGAAGGCTTCTAGATGGTATGTGTGATTGCGTGTGTGATTGTGTGTGTGTGTGTGTGTGTGTGTGTGTTTTAGAGTCTGTATAGTTTAGATAATGATTGCAATTATCAAAATACACTCAAAAACATTTTAATAATAGTTGAATAGTCATTATTATTCCGATTCCGATTGTTTGTCGCAGTCTTGTCACAAATCGCTCAAAATTCAAACACAACGACAAAGTTCTGTTGTTGTGTCTACAGGCAAGACAACCCACATTGCCTAGTCTGCACCAGGGCACCACAGAGTTTAGTATTAGTATTAGTTTTAGTATTTAGTATTTAGTATTTAGAATGGTGGTAAGACCTGCAGAACTATGCATCTGGGCCATGGACACAATAAATGGATACCTTTGGAGCATAATTCTGGCGGCAGTGAAGAAGTAGTAATCAAGGACTGGACACAAATTATAACTGACATTCATAAACCCTCCCCCCCCCTGTGCGTTATGTTCTATGTTTTTTTATTTTTCTGTGGTAAGAACACAAGTTGTAAGTTAACATAATAATAGAACATATAGCACAACAACTGCTAATAAATATCTTAGCACATAAACATACAAAACGGTAAAAATCTGACAGTAAAGAGTGAATGGTTGAATGCACTTGATCACTTTGGCCCGTGCTCAGTTCAACCCAGTGGCTCTCTGACCTTGTTTCAGTCCAAGGCACTGCTGTGTTGAAGCAGTAAAGCTCAGGGCAGTGATTCTTCCTGACAGCTCTGCAGTGCCCGCTCCACTGCAGCACTGAGCCTGCGTGTGCCTGCTCAGGATTTACATGTTTTTTCTGATCAGCCGCATCTCCGTGTGATGCTGGGGTTCAAAGGCTTCTTATGTCTAGGTTCACAGACAAACTACTAATCTGAAATACAGAGATTTTCTGCAAGACTCAACAATGTGTATGCATTAGCATCAGCTACATTCAGTGCATGAAGATGAGATAATCTGGTTTTCAAACTTTTTTTGCATGAATTGGCATGGTCAAAACACTTCTAAAACTATGTCAGCATGGTTGCATATTGGTTTCAATTGTGAAAAGATTCAGTTAGGGCTGGGGCAATTCTTATTTTGAGTTTGAGATAAAATAATTTTGAATGTCAATGATTGGCTGCGTGATATTGGAAAAAAAATGCAATATGGATGTCAAATACTGCAATACCAATATAATTGCGATATTTTGCCCTCACTCTTTTTTTCCTTATGTAGGCTATGTATTTGATTTTATTTGTATTTTAGTAAAAGGTAGGCCCTTCTATTATAATTAGTATTACCATTAATTATGTTTATTGTGGACTGTGCATAGTATAGGCTTAACAATTGATAGAAATTGAGGGAAGCTAGTCCATTTTGAGTTCATCACTGTTTCTGTGCTCTTTACGCTTCACACCACTAGGAGGACTGGGGATGTGCCGATGTGCTGTAATTACGTGTTTGTTTCTGTGGTATTAGATACGAGTTAGCAGCGGGCTACATTAGCACGTCGACAGGGCATCTTTTACAGTATTTTCCTTTGCCAAACGTCCTCTGTTCTAAAGCCGTAGTGTTAGTTGTAGTCCCATATTTCAGACGTGCAATACTTTGGAGGATCGATGTTAGTCCCGAGTTGCCAGTCTCTCCAACTCTTTGCCTCGCGCTTGTGTTGTGTTTGCTGTGCTGCTGTGTGTGTATGACGGCTGCTTCAGCGGTGCGTGTTTAATGTTGTGTCTGAATGGTCAAAAGTCAAAACAAGCCCATGCATGCGTCAAATGCACGATTCATTATTCAATTATTTACATTATTAAAAATTATTGCGCAACTTTGCAACACGCATATTGCACCCTCCAATGTTGTGATGATGATATTTTGTCGACTTACTGTGCAGCCCTTGTCCACAGTTAATCCAACTGTGAGGCAAAGCATGAGGTCTGGAGCCGAGTTTATATTTTTGATTAATGCTGTATTATTTATGTCCAGGTAATTAATATATAAAGCCATGTTTATTGTTTTTAATTCAACAAAATAAAATGTAATCCAATTGTTCACAGATTTAGTTTTTTTTTTTGTTGACCTTTTTTTTTTTAACCAGGAAAGTCCTACCAAGATGTAGCACCTCTTTTTCAGGGGAGTCCTGGGCCCAATGGGGAGGAGCCTATTGTAAATGTTTTTAGTGGTAGTGGAAACTGGAGCACCCGGAGGAAACCTATGCAGACACGAGGAGAACATGCAAACTCCACACAGAAAGGCCTTCTTGCTGTGCGCTACTGTGCCAATCAATATGAGAATATACAGTTTTTTTTATTATAATATAATTATTATTATTATTGTAATAATAATAATAATATCATTATTATTGTTATCATTATTGTTATCATTATCGCTATCATTATTATTATTATTATTATTATTATTATTATTGTTGTCCAGTCAGTTTTAATTGTTTTCAATAATCACGCATGCTAGTCCTAAAGGCCAAATTCAAATAGTTAAATTGTATATTCAGAACCTTACTAGCCACAGTAGCCCCAAGCTAGTTTTTTGCAGATGATAGACAAATTACCATTTTTCTACCATTGCAACTCCCCCTAGACCAATAAAAGTTTTGTGATCTGCAGAAAACAACTAAATCTGACATGTGGAGCTGGCACCGTGCCCAGTAGTGTGCCCCTGGGCCTCATCCTTTGCCCAGACCTGACTCGGGGGAAGGGGGCCTATGTGAGCAGCTATAGCCTTAGAGCAGACTAAAAGCAATTCAGTTGTCGCCAAGGAAGACACGGCTATAAATACATTTACTGGCTTAAACTAAAGCTGTGCACAGGTACATAAAACTGATACATCCACACACAAAAACCAAAACGATCTTTATATATTTCAAAAGGAAAATTAACCTCTTTGTGTAACAATTTTGATCTTCACAGTCTAAAATTCAGATCTTATTCCAGAAATAAAGAGGTTGAATCTAAATTGATGGTGGTCATAAAAGTGTTACTGAAATTGTAAAACTACGGCTCACAGTATATGACTAGCCAGAGACAGGCTTTGGATATGTCTGATATTCTTTCAAGACCTCATGTGTCAGATTTCATTTCTCTTTAAGTTGCATGTGTTAGTCTTCTGGAGTTAACCTAAAAACCCTTGTCGTCCATGAGAATGTAAAAGCAGGCATCATTGAACCCCGGGGTGAGGTTGAGTGCGGTGTGCAGCAGGAGCATGCAGCAGTAATGCGAGCTGACGTCTGGGTTTGTGCAGACATGGATGTGCAGAGTAGCTATAGGCTCTGTGTGCGAGCGTGTGTTGGCGAGCATGTTAGCAGGGTGAGCCGGTTACTGGGCAGAATGGTACTGTGCTATGGCATCTTCAGCGGCAGAAGATTCACTCAAAGCACAGTAGGTTCACATTAGACCTAAAAGCTTGAATTGCCGTTGGTTACCATTCCTGGTGTAATGCTTTTTTCAGGAATAATAGAAACAATGGTATTGCACATCAAAAACATCTTTGTCTTTTCTGTCTAACAGAAATATTTGAGGATTTCTTAAAACATGAGGTTGTCTCCTTATTTCACCCTGGTGTTTGTCTGTGGCCTTCAGCTGCTGCAGTTGTAGACTAAACTATGTACAGCCCAGAGACAGGCTGTAGGTATGTGTAAGAAGAGTGCACATATGCTACTGCACTCTTCCAAAAACACTTTACCACCCCAGGGTCACAAATGATCTCAATGTGTCACTTGTAGTAATACAATAGGTTAAGTAAGTCCATATAAAAAACATTTTTCAAGTAATTCTTTATAAATTACAAGTGAAAAGAGGTTTTCAGAATACTAAACCTGAGCAAACTGGCCTCAGGCTCAGCTTTTAAAGCCTGTTACATATCGTTGTAAATAACCCTATTGTTTAACAGTTATCCTTAACTTGGTTGCAGTGGTCTCATTAGCACTGAAGTAATATCCTAGACCCCATATTCTTGGTCTTGGAAATGGTTATATCCACAGATTTGGCAGGTCCTGTCCTTTTACAACTGTAAAAAGTCCAGTTGAGCAATTGTAACAGCCAATCAGCTGAAGGGTGTGCCAGCGCTTGGCCAGTTAAAAGTCTATATAAATATATTAAATGCTGTATGTGCATGATTATTCTTGCATACATTGCCACTAATGCTTCTACTTGTTATTACTTGTTTTATGATAACTACTACTTACTACTAATTTTGTTACTATGCCTCTATGGTTATTTATTTCATAACCAGTTAGGTCTTATTGACTAATACCCACTCATGTTTTCTTCACGCAGTACCTTGCAACACACTTCTTTTATTAGGAACTATTTTGAATGACAAATCATTTTTGTTTCCTGAAATGTGTAAAGCGCTATGTCACAACCACATCAATCCCATCGACTCAGACCACATTAAAGAATGAACCAACGGAGCAGACAATAAGGGCCTTTCAGAACAACAAGCCGCTAACCGAGTATTACAACAGTGACACAGCAAACCAGTAACTACTATTTGCGTTTGGTGATGTCATTTTGTATTTTTTTAATAGACGCTTTGATCATGGGATGTTAATCAATCACACCAGTTGGAGTTAGACATTCCTAACTTGTTGCAGGGATAAATTGATAAGTTCTGGGCTTGCATATGGAATCATTTTGTCCATTGCATGTTAGTGGTGGATCCACCCACTGTGACTCATGAAAGTGTGGGAATTTAATTGTATAAAAAGGGACACATTTTTTCCAATACTTTTCCTGCCTCCTTCATCTGATGGGCAATCTGGCCGTGTCATCAACTGAAGCATTAATCATCTTCTTTTTTTTTTTTCAAAGACACATGTTGCTTTGGACTGTGGCTAGGGCTACACAGTCAACCGATTGTGATGTAATGCATCCCCTAGTCCAGTGCAAATGGGGGTTTCCTCCACCACATGGACTGTTCTGTTGTCATCCTTACAAGACTAGAAGGAAACATTGTAGAGTTAAGTGAAAACTCTTGTTTAAGGTAAGATTGTCAAAAAGAATACCCAGATAATAATTGATACAAAAATAGTTTTGAAACTAGATAATAATGTGAGCAAATATCAATGCTAAAAAAATAAAAAATAGGACAACATTAGGGCTTTCCTGAAGAGTTAAAGGTAATATTCAAGAATCTTTATTATTTAGTGTTGAAAAATACTGCTTTTATTGCTTTGATTATCATTGTGGTATCTAAATCTGTAGAGAATAACCAGCTTTATCCTTGGTATAGAAATCAAGTTTGTTTTTGCATCTAGTTATGGGGAAAATGCTTTATCTAGCTTCACTTTCATTTATTTTAATTCTGTTGTTGACACAGTTGTTGTTTGCATTTGTGGCCTTGTCTAGAATTTACAATAAAGTATCCTTGGGGTTTTCTTGAGTTTTGCCAAAAGATTCATTTCATTCTTTTGTGCCCAAACCTGCCAAACAACAAATGATAACAACCACTAAGAACACAAACTACAATATTATAAAAGCAGGTGTGGTGAAATTCTCTTTGTCATCTTCTTTACTGGAAATGATTGTGCAATTGTATGATCCAGACTGTATGAAATGCTTAGCAACAAACTAGAGACATAAGTATTCAATATTTTCAGCTGATGTTGTCCTTGTACAGTGGTAGAGCAGGACTTTGTGTGTGTCGCTAAACAAAACGTTGCTTGTTGTTTCAGCCGTCAGCTCCTGATCATATGAGAGCCGCTAATGATGCAGTGTGTTTGAGTGGGACCCCATGTGACCCGCTGACATATTTATAGTGCCATGAATGAAGTCGAGGATGGCTGCAGCTTTGCGTTACAATTATTGTTTTAATCTGACCCGGGAAGTTTAACTGCAAAACAGAACACAAGGATAGTACCAGTGTGGATGTTGTGGTCTGTCCGTTTATTTTTAGATCACACATTTTCAGCAGGCTCAGCAGGGTCACACCACACGCACACAAACGTACGCTGTAGTGCCACCTGCTGACTATGCATTGGTTGTGTTGACAGCTGCCTTTTGAAGTCTATAGCCCCTTAATAAGACCAGTCCAAGGTGGTGTCTTGGCGCCGATCTTAAAATCTATTGATTTGTCCTTCCTGGGCCTGTCACAATAATTACCATATCGACTTATTGGTCAATAAATAACAGCTGGAACAATATTTTTGAAGTAGATACTAAATAAGTACAAAAATGTTTCTTTAACAATATTATACATTTACAAATGGTTTTACTGGGATTATCTAGCTTTATTTATCGATTTATTTGTTCATTTTATTTGGACAGTGCATATACATCAGCAAGATCACATGTAAAGGTTGACGTAAGGAAGTCAGCCACAAAACAAGTAAAGCACAAAAAAGCCACAAAGACATTAGTAAATTAGTAAATATTAATAAAAGCAGCAGCATAAGCAGATTGCACAAGCACATTGCACAGTAGGACAGCACAACAGGAAATATAACATAGAAAGAAAGAAGCACACACTTTTGGGTTATTGTGTCAGTGGCATAAAGTAGTTTGAATATTATTGTTTATTGGGATATAGAGCTATAGCACTTCAAAATGTATTGTGGGGACAGGTGCGGCCCTCCAAAATCTCACAAAAGGATCTTGAAATTATTGCTCATTATAGTATTGCATTTTTTTATTACATCTTTATTATATTTTCCAAAAGGTGAAACCCACGTGACGGCTCTGATCCAGTGTAAATGAAGAGGTTGCATCAAAAAGGGCATTGAGCAAAAGTCATATGAAAATCGGTGTACAGTAGCGCAGATGGTTAAAAGATGGTTATAAAAAGACAGTGCTGACTTTGTCACCCTGAGGAGGTTTTTGTATATGTATCCCTTTTATGAAAACATTTTGGAATGGAACTATCCTTATAATGGACTACTTGTTAACATTTAAAGCACCTAAATATTTGGACTTTGGCTGCAAAAGTCCAAACAGAACAGTCAGAGGCCTGTATGGTGCGCACAGTAGTCGGAGATCGACCAAAGGAAATCTGATCACGAGCAATAATAAATATTCACTGTCTGCCTGCAGATTGAATCATCCCTGGGTGAAGCGCTGGAGCTGGACTGAGCACGAGCAGACCAAAGGTAAACAGCCGACCATGCACTCGTGATTTTATATGGCTCTGACACACGCTGTGTTTATATGAGCTGCCTGGATGTAATTATAATAAAGTGTGTCGTGCAGAGGGTCAGCATTCTGCAGTTTTTATGTCAAATACGCTGGATTTATTGTGTATTATATGCTTTTGATTGGACTACTACATTCATGTTTCATCACTGTGGCCAGATGATTAAAGTCTGTCTAGGTTTTACATGTCCCATACTGAAAATGTTAAGTTTGGGGTTTTACTAATATTGTTTAGTTGAATCTCCAGATAAAAGCCCAAGTAATTGCAACCTCTGCACTGCTTTATTTGATTCGTAAACCGCGGAGAATTGAGCTTCTACATACATCTCAAACCCAGTCACTTTTACTTCTTCTACTTCTTAACTACTTCTTTGTATTAAAAGGATTCCAAAATTTGTATGCATATTTTTTCTCAGATTTCTATCTCATAGGACCATTATTAGTATCTACCTCACTAAGTAACAGGAAACTGGCTGAACATCAAGTGAGCTATTTTACAGGCTTGAAGTAACACAATCTTGTGTTGAAAACCCTTTTTGACTGGGGAAATTTGCAGCGTGTTTCATAAACAATCCACTCACTGAAATAGACTGATAGTGGACCTTCGATACAATGGTGTTCGTTCTGGCAGCAGTTGAGGTTCTTTCCTGTTGCAGCGTGACAATGTATCACAAACAAAAGTCACTTCCAGAACAGGTTTGGAGTCAAATCCATTACCACACAACCTCGGCCCAAATAAAAACCATGAGATGACTGAAACTGTTTACTCTCAGCTAATTTCCCCCTACAAGCTGGAAGAGTCTATAAGTTTAGAGGCACATTCTTATTTCATGCCTTTCTTTCTCTGGTTATCGCAGCCAGTCTGATTTTTAATATTGATTGTGCATGGATACAGTATCTTTTCTGGTGGTTTTCATTTCGAGGTTTAGGATTGACACAAAAAGTTCACTGGGTTGACATCCTGGAAAGAAGATAACTGTGCAAGATTATCCTCGTCAAAATGTTATCATTCATACATCTGGCACGGCTGACATCCCTCTCAAAAACAGTTAATATTTTTGCTGACAACATGCAGAATCAGCAAAATCGTTATGACTACAGGAGCTTCTGCTGTTGCCCAACTCAAAATAACTGTCAGGGGAAGCATATATGAGTAAAACCTATAACACTGCCTTGATTTAACACAGATTTTCTATTAAATGTTTATACAACCATTTTGCCTCAAATCTGGACTCAAACAGATATTCAGAACAGACAGATGTTTATATGGGCTTCAGTTTTGACCACAGAGTCCAAGTCAAATTTAGCACTGCTTTTGTAATGCTCGCACTGCCATTGTCTGCTATTATGTGAGCCTTTACGCGTTTTTTTGTGTGTTTTTTTTTCTTTTCTTCGGATCGTCTTGGAAAATCTAGCACATGTGGCGCTCTAAAATTGTATTTACCCTTCGGCTGTTTGGAGATTTGAGGTCTACCTAAATAACAGTATAGCGTATCAGATTTGTAACTACTGCATTCCAAATAGAATCAGTCAATCCTATGAACTACCAAACACATAACAGGCTATTATGCTCTCTCTCTAAACAACTTTTATTTTTTTATTTTATATATTTATGTCATTATGTCATAAACAACACAATGTAATACAAAAGACAATTCACATCTTAAATGTAAAAAACAGGTCAAAGATGGTTACACATCTGACCTCCTTTGAGTTCTCATTTGAAAAGGGCTGTCGTCTGTTTGTCCCTTCAGTTCTGCAGGGAGAGACTTCCATTGTTTGGTGCCTTGTGCAGTGAACGCTGATTGTCCTAAAGTAGTCTTACATCTCGGGACTCTACATATTCCACTTTGAACTCTGGTGACTGATCCAAATTCCCTGAGAGGAACTATCTGCTATTTTTTATCAACTGTGTCTATCACTATTCTGTTTTATCATATACTTCTATTCATTTAAAGAGCTATCTATATAGATCCAGTTATTATCACACCTATGGATCATTGGGTTATATTTTGGACATTTTAAATTGCAATATTGATCTAAATTGACTGAAAACCAGTCTGCTTACTTCCAGTGTGAAAACTGAGGTGCTGTTTTCCATCTGCACTTTTACGGTATGTCACCATAAACCTGCCACAAAACGTGCCACGTGCTGTTGGACTGAATATGGGGAGCTGCAGTTCACGATAGGGAGCAGCAGATTTTTTTTTGTCTTTCCTTTATGCCAAAATGACTACACAGCGTTGCAAAATCGTTCGTGTGTCACTGTTTAAGACAATAAAATTGCAGAACAAAGTGAGTACAGGCAGTGGGCGTGTATCGTTGGGGAATCTGGGGAGCAGTGAAACGGAGACTATCAAAACAATGGCGTCTTGTTCGCAAGAGAATAAAGATTACTCAAACATGCATGAAGCACTCTAAATACAACTAGTGAGTGGTTTAATGAGAAGGGAGTTAAACCCTCCTAAAAGTTGACTTTCCATAACAGGACTCCTTGTACGTCCTACATCTCCAAGGAGCAGGTGACCGGAAAAGTGACATAATACATCTTTAGTTCGACCTTCATCATCATGCTTCTTCATATTAGGAATATCTCAAACTTATTCTACAGAGAGACATTTTTAGGGTTGTTATGTCAGTGGCGTGAAGTAATTTCAATATTATCGTTAATCGTGATATTTTCTGTAGCAACATTCAGGTATTGCACTTCAAAGCAAGTAGTTGTGAGCAGTCAGAGGTGCAGGGCTAACACTTAAAGCCACATAACTGTAACTAACGCTTCAGTTCACCTGAAACATACTGGACATGAACATGCAAACTCCCTCTAGTATTCTGCCACTGCCAAACCTCTCAGCTCACAGTATGAAGCTGCGGTCCGTGCACAGACATCCCTATGTATTTAAGACGCTCGTCATGTCGTTTTTACGCAACAGCCGGAAGCGGTCTGGGTAAAAATAGTGGAAAGTGACTCGATACTCTTGGTTGGTTGTACTTGTTCCATGATGGATTGGGCTCAGGAAGGTTTGGGCTGTCTCTCTCAATAGACTGAATAGCTGCAGGCTCGAGTCATTGTCCACAGTGGTCTGTGTGTGTCTTCTCCTCGCTCTGATCTACACAACCCAGCTCTCATATGTCCAGATGTAGGGATTTTCCCCGTGACCCCCTTTTCAGCCTAAGGGGAGTGCTTTTGCCCTGGTAAACTTCTAATATTATGTCTCCTGAAGGTACTCTACTAATATTAACTAGGGATGTCACGATATCAAGCTTGAGTGTTGCAGTTATTGTGTGAAGAAACATCACAATATAACAGTTATTCCTGATTATTGACACATAACAAAAAAAAGGTCCATTACTGCACAAAAGTATGTGGCCAACTTTATGAATTAAAAATGAATGCAAAAGTTTAGGTTTACTTTTTGGAGCACAGATTGAATTTTAATTAATGTTGCTTCTAAAATAGTTACGATTAATAGTTTTTAGTTCTTACGATATTGTGACTACTACTACTACTACTACTACTACTACTACTACTACTACTACTACAGAGCCATAAAAAACATTTAAAACAGCATACAATAACAGCTCAACAATAATATAAAAAATATAAAAGAATAAAAAGTTTTGCTAGTACTGTGCTATATATTATAACCAGAATTGGGTGTGAAAGGGGTTTTTGTTTTGGGGGGAAGTTTTACATATGAATGACTGTTTTGGTAAGGATCATACTCAAGTGAATAAAAACAATGTGGTTATAGGCAGTTTTGTAGGAGTAGCTTGTGTTTCTATGTTTAGTCCTTGAGGCTTTTTTGGTTTTGGCAATATACAGGCAAATGCAACAGTGTATGATGAAGTGATGAATGGGGAGGGACACAAAACTATGGTTGAATGCATGAAAGAAATCTCTATTGTTGTGAAAGCGTGGCTAATTATTTCTCTAGTCTAGTTTCTCCACAATGCTCTCCTCCACAAGTCTTTGCACTTGAAATGAATGAGTGAGTGAGTGTTGTGACCTGGAGAATATGAATTTGAGTTTGTTAACGGTAGAATTCGACAACACACCATTCAAGTCTACCTTTAGCCTAGAATGTCACGTAGTATGGCAATAATCAAAGTGAATAAAGGAGAGTTATGCACATTTATTATCAGATAAACATTCTGAGCAAGGAAACTACCTCTGGAGACTTCTAGTAGTCTCCACCTTACATACTGCACCTTTAATCTGACATTTTGTTGGCAAAACAGAAGTATAATTTATACACCTTCGCTGCACATCTGGTCGCTCGTGTGAAGCGTGCTCGCTAACCTTCTGTGTCCAATCCACACACCATAAATAAATAAATCCGATTCCACACTATGTTCTTCTTCCACATGGGCAGCTTTGAATGCCTCATAACATTTGAATCAACGTTTCGGGCGGCTTGTCTTTGAGGAAATGCTTGTGGCCAACTGGGAGTTTATTGTTGTGGCATGCACTGTATCCATCCACAGTATCAGTACTCTGCAGCTAAATCTATTTACTTATACTGGGATCAACTTCCTGCTGCCTCCTCTTTGTTTCTGTGCGGCAGAAATAGCTCTCGTTTGTTCTGGGACTAAATGTGGAATACAGCAGTGAGTTTGGGTCAGTGTCAAGTTGCATAGGGCCAGCTGTTGTACCTGAGAGTCTGCGTGCTCTGGGCTCTGGGGGTTTAAGTGTACATGTCATGCACAGATAAAGGAGGGCAAAATGAGGACACGTGGCACTATATATTCAAATAATAAGCCATATCATTTTGTCAAAATATCACTTACTGTCGATGGTGTCTCAGTTGAACAACATTTGTATAAGTCGACTCATTATTTTATTTTGATTATAAGGATTTATATGGACCCTATAAAAAAGGAGAAGACATTGAGTGAGTTAGCCAAAGATTAGGAAGTAAATCATGAGTTTAAGATGACTTTTTGCATATGAATACACAATTTCCTTGGATTGTTCTGTATAAGTAGATGTTTTTGCCTGAATTATAGTCTTGTGAGTGCAGTTTGGGTCAGTTATACGTAGAGATACTTAGCAAACATAAAACAAAAGTTGTCAGTTTTGGTTTTAAATGTACAGCGTGTCTTTAGTCTTTATTTCAGTTATTTTTGAATCACATTTCTGAACCATCTTTTTTTAAACACGGCTCTCTAAAATGATGCCACATTCTTACAAACTACTTTTCAGAGTCAAATATTTTCTTGTGGTGGTGTGAAAAGTTTGAAAATCACCGGTATTGTCAGCGTCTACTGTGTGTAATGTGACGGTATGATTCGTGCCAAACAAAGGATTCAGATTGGGGAACATTGAGGCAGAAAACGCTACATTTTTTGTAAAAGTTTGCTTGCAGAAGATGGTAAAAAAAAAAAAATGTGCAGCTGTGTCTCAGTTCCTACTCTCCCAGTTCGTATCAGGCCTGGCTCATTTTGAGAGACAGAGGCAGATGTCCATGTGAAGCCGGCGAGCGGACAGGAAATGATGTCACCCTCTGCTGGTCTCCGGGGAAGTGATATCATTGTTGCACTGGATCGGCAGGCTGCTCCTCTCCTCCTCTGCTTCCTCTTCCCCTCTCCCTCCATCACGCGTCCTGTATGAGGCCAACTGAAAAAGCGAGTTTGAATCAAAGGAAAACACCTCCTCAATTTATGATGGAATCGTGAGTCGCACACTGCTGGGTTTGTTTACATTTAATTTAGCGCTTATCTGGCATTTAGGTTACGACACAATGTGAGCTGATTGTAAGTACTTGCACAATGGCTTGAAGTGACATTTACTGTTCAACAATATAGGACTCTTATATAACATGTGCCTCATTGCAGCATGCGTAACAAATAATATACTAACTAAATGTTATTCATTTTTTAGCTGAAATTGGAAAGCAATTTTAGTTCAGGGAGAACATATTAAACATGTCCAAGAGCATTTTTGAGTGGACTGCATTTTGAATGTGGAGATATACCAATATTTAGCTTTCGTAAAGCCTCGTGGCTGATATGTTTCTGGTGCAAATGTGGTGCTTTGTTTTAACACTTTAGGGCAGCATTCACTTTTTAACTCTCTTTGGTTGAGTTTTTAGTGAGGCAGGGCCGTAGAGCAGTGCAGTGTAGTAACATTACATTTTAAAGTACGTTTCTAGTGATGAAATATTTTATAATCTTTGGGGAAATTATTCAATCGGTCCTATATATATATAACCTCTCTGCCATCGACTTTTATTGAGCTTTCATTTTGAATAAACTGAACTAATAAACATTTGGGTGCACGGTGGCAGAGCGGTTAGAGCTCTCGCCTCCCAAGAAAGAAATCATGGGTTCGATTCCTGGGCAAACATTACATCACATGATCTCTCTGGGTGGAGTCTGCATGTCCTCCCCGTGTTACCGTGGGTTCTCTCCGGGTTCTCCGGCTTCCTCCCACCGTCCAAAGACATGCATGTGGTAGGTAAATTGGAAACTGTAAATTGACCCTAGTGAATGAGTGTGAGAGAGAATGGTTGTCTGTGTGTCTATGTCTCTGTGTTAGCCCTGCGACGAGTTGGCCACTGTCCATGGTGTACCCCGCCTAAGGCCCAAAGGCACTGGGATAGGCTCCAGTCACCCTCGACCCCTAACGGGAACAAGCGGTAGAAAATGGATGGATGGATGAACTAATAAAATCTGGTGATGAATAAAAAATATGAATTTTCTTGGAGCCAGATCACAATTTTGATTTGATTTTATCACAATTCATGTCCAGTTAGTGGCTTTCTATTGCCTTTAAGCAGCAGCTAAAGCCGTCTCCTTCTAAGAGTTCACACGACACTATAATTGGTTAAATCCACCTGAGGCTGACCAATAGGAGTCTGTGTTTGAGCTAAAAGCTGCGTTAAACTGTGCCGATTTCACCAAAATAGCAGATTGTACCTTGTAACTTGGCTTAGCCTGTTGGACCTTCTGGCCTGGCTGTGTCCAATGACCACTAATCCTTTTGTTTCCAGACTGGAGTTGCCCAGAGCGACCTCTGTAACATGCGTGTCTCCTGTGTTATTGAGCCTGAACACTTTCACAGCGGAGTGGCCAAGTGAGCTGGCAGAGCTTCAGACCGACTCACAAACGCACACTGTGGAGTCTAATGGATGGAGCAGTGTGAATCCTCAAGTTAATGATGCTTCCTGCAGCGCCGTACACACAATATACACTTACAATGTGTGTGATTTGATCATAAGGGCTGATGCAACAACTTGACCTTTAGCGAGGTGAAAAAGGTGTGCAATCACAATATATTGCAGTTTCATCATTACAGTAATATTAGTCCACAATATAACAATTTGTAAAATAACAATATCAGAAAAATTGTTAATTCCAGTTGATGAAATCTATGAATTTTCTTTTTCTTTTATCACAAAACCGAACACAAATCATCTCGACCCTAACCGTTGGAAAGTGGCACAGTGTTTGTCTGCAACCTCTAGTAGTTTAATTAGTCAGTTGATAGAGGATGGAGTCTTTGGTTTTCCCCTCATTAGTTTAGTCAAAGTTATATTCTGCATTGTCCCACATTCGAGCGGCATTTCTACTTTCACCAGCCCCAGGTTTAAACAGGAAGTCCATGGAGCTGTTTATTGTAAGTCATTTTAGATAAATATTACGATCTAGGATAAACAAAATGCATATGCAATGGCATATGCGTCATAAAAACTTAACATAGAAAAATCTGAGATTAAATCAAAGAAGATTTAGACTGAATAAAGAAAATGTTGAAAAAGGCCAATTTGTATCTATTTTAATTATTAAAATGGTACATTTTTGTCAGGTGAAGGACCTTGGTGTTATTGCGATATAAGCCTACTTAGCCTCTTGCTATAATGATTACTGCTTCAGCCAATATTACAATATCGATACCTTTGTGATATATTGTGCAAACCCTCACGGTAGTTATTAAGAATGAACATACTTTTTGTGTAATTCTGTGCAGCCCTCATTTTAAGACTGCAATAAGTATGTGTTTGTCCATCTGTGGCCCGTTTGATCTGTGGATTAGAGACAGTTAAAGTTATGGGGAGATGTTTCTCATGGGCCTGGCTTTGCTGTGGTGTGCCCCGCGCATGTGTGTGACACTGAAACATCCCCACAACTGCCTGGATCCACTCAAGCCTTCATTTTCTACATATGATTTATACTTTTCACTCCGTACAAACCAAGCACCCGGGCCTAAAAATACCCGCAGTGTGAGAGCGATGTCCTGATACTGAGCCGTGGGAACAGGCCAGGGGGAATTGAGGGGCCAAAGTGTCTGTTTTGGTTTGGTTGTTGCAGCAGGACCACTTCGGGGCCAGGCGTGCTGTGGGAAACCAGGGTGTCCCCAGAGAGTGGCACCCAAGTGAGTTTTGTGACACATTTTGTGAGGATTACAGTGGTATTTGTGTTGTATTTTCTTAACGGTGAACTACATTGAATGCCATGTGAGGAGGCCGCAGGGTTGTGAGATCAAACCTGGCTCCGGCCAATTTGCTGCATGTCCATCCCCAGTCTCAACCCCATTTCACGAGCCAGAAAATCCTTTAAAAAGAAAATGAAAATATTATTATGAAAGTGTAAATTGTGAAAAAATAAAAAGCATTACACAACTTGTCTAGACTGGCAGTCAGACTAATCGTTAAGAACATGTTGGGTAATTAATTTCAGGTCTAGACTAGACTTAACCAATCTACACTTTTTGTTTCTTTACTGACCCTTTTAGCTGGAGTTTATTTGTTGTGAGAGTTGTCAAAAATCAATACATAGATAAAATGGACTAGTCAGGACTAGTATTAGACTACATTATATTAAAGGAAATACTTTTTTGTGATCTATTGTGAGTGGGAGTTTTGTATCAAAATTGCACTTGGTAGTTTTAGCCCAGTGGTTCCCAAAGTGGGGGTCGGGGTCACAAGGCTTGAGCTGGGTGTCACGATGTGTCATTTTAAAATGATGACACTTTTTTAAATGTATTTTTAAATGAAAACGGATATTTGAGTGAAATTAGGTCAAATAACACAATTCAATTGAAACGTTTTGCAACTTGACATTATCACACAACTATTTCAATTAGCAATCCCAGATTGGTTACACGTTAGTTTGGGGGTCCCCGCTTGAAAAGTTTGGGATGCCCCTGGTTTAGCCTAGTTATCTTGCAATGTTGTGGTATTTCTGAAGTTATCTGCTCTCTTTTGCATTGGATGTAGTTATATTAAGTCTATTGCCTTTACTGTTGAACTGTTGAAATATTAGGTCTCTTTTATGTTTGAAAAACATTTGAATGTTACTTTTTGATTTATCTTACTGAAGAATACAAAATATAGCAAAGCTTTTAAAATATTGTCTTTAGTAGAAACACACACTTCCCAGAGCCTTCTGGTAGATTAGTGTGAGTCAGTAGTTAATAGAGGTTTAACAGTAGCTGACTTGACCCAGACCCTTGTATAATCTACAATAATAGATCAGAACTAGTGCCAGAGTCCAGCTAAACCTAAATGTGTCACTGTTATTGCACTTGTTTCCAATAAAAACAAAGCCAGAGCCAGAGCCACAGTGACTGACAGCAGCTGAGTAAACCTCCAGATTTATTAGCCTGTTTGAGGTCAGAAGCCAAAGGTCACATCTTTGAGTAGTTCCTGTTTGGCTGATGGAGAATTAAAACGTAGATGCAGATAAGTAATCAAATTGTAATACTGCTTTAGAATGATTTCTTCAGCCAATTACAAAATGGTTTAATTGAAAAGATGTACTGTTGTACAAGAAGGAGCTGAGCCGAAAGGAAAAGCTCTTGATTTACCGGTCAATCTACGTTCCTACCCTCAGCTACGGACATGAGCTTCGGGTAATGACCGAAAGGACAAGAGGTCGAATGAGTTTCCTCCGCAGGATGGCTGGGCGCTCCCTTAGAGATAGTGTGAGGAGCTCAGGATCAGCGGAAGAAGATGGATGGATGAAAAGATCGTTTTCCCATCCCATTAAAAACTGGTGCAAAGTAGGGTTGTCAAAAGTTTCAAAAATCAGATACTAATCGATATAAAAACTAGTATCGAAACTGGATACTCATAGCGGATCTGAAAAAAAACGATCGCATTCCTGAACAGTTTTAGAATGAGCTCGAGCTTTATCAGAACTATCATTGAAAAAGTAGTTTCAATAGTAGTCATCTGGGTGTTGTTGTTTTTTGTTTTTTTTATCAAGATGATTTGACTCATTTTCAATCTGAAGGCACTTGTCTGAGAATGTATCACCTGAACATTTCAATCCTATTATAAACACTCTCACCACTGTTAAAATGTTGTTGGACAAATGAGGAATTACAGCGACTTTATCAGCACTAATATAAGACCATAGTAATAGAAAGAAAGTACTATTGTTGTGTGTGGAAACTGTCTATTTATTAAAAAAATAATAAAATAAAAAATCAATAAAAATAAAATAAATTCAAAGGCTCAAACCTGAGTGAGTAGTGGTTCACAAATGTGTTTTTAGGCGTACAGATGGCGAGAACAGGCAGATGTAGGAGATGTAGGAGGACTGATTGCATGTTTTAGGAGTGACAGACGGGAGTGTGGCAGCAGCAAAGTAATTACTGTTTACTTTGGACACACACGACACTGCGAGACCAGCGCGAGGATTTGCTTTCTCAGCTCGGTTTGAAAAGGAACAAACTCCGATGCAGTACAGTTTGTGGCATCTCAATATCACGGTGAAGCAGCAACAACACAGTGAAAATGTGGAGAAGATGTTTTAACCAACCACTGTTTATGTAGTCTCAGATTTATGTTTTTGTATGACAAATCATATATTTTTCAAAAGCTAGAGAGCAGGCAAACATAAAGACGGCTCATTTGACTGTGGTGAAATGAGCGAACCCTTTCTCCACCCGGCCGAGCCCTTCCAATGGAAACTTGGAACTGTTTTGAATAAATGGATTTTATAGTTTAGCAATAAAGTGAATGGTTTAAAACTTTTAACTTTAAATAAACGTCTGGTTCAAACGTTGCATTTAGTTTGAATACACTTGTTATAAGTATGTATTATAATTTTGCTTTGCTGAATACTCCATCGTGACTTATCATTTTGACAAGTACGTGTTAACTGTCAGGAGAGCTTGACCAGCTGGGCCAGTAATGTCATAAGCACATATTTTGATAGTGAAATCACCCTTTCACACCCATGTTGGTTCACATAAACTCCTTACCTCCTCACCTTACAGTCCTTATCAAAAAAACATTAACAGGGCAGGGCACAAATATTACTTCTATTTTTTATACTTTAATTTAGGTTCAGTCTTACAATTTTACTCATTAGTGGAGCTCCAAACAAATGCGCAGTAAAGGAAATGCCTCTTCAGTTGAACTTGACCCCCACCTGTTCTCTTATACTGTGTGAAAAAGTGGACCCCTGGACGGCAGTGTTTAAAGGTTAAAGTGTTGCTGTTGGCAGTGCAAAGAGGCTCAGTTCAGACACTACGTGAACAGAATTTCCCTCTCGCAGTTTTAGGAGCTGGACTCGATTCTCCCTGAAAAAAGGCTTCATTTATTGGCCTTGGTCTCCTCTTGGGCAGCTGTGAGAGTTTTCACAGTGCTTCTCTAGTCCCGTAGCACCCCTAACCACACGCACACACGCACGCACACACGCACGCACACACGCACGCACGCACACACACATACACACCCTTACTTGTGTATGGTCCAAATGACAGACCTCCAGACCACAGGGATCTAATTGTAGCGCTGCTGTTGGTGTGCTCGTGCCCTCTTCGTGTGTTTCTATGTAGGACAGGCACATGCTGATCTGTAATCTTTTTTTCTGAATGTGTGTCGTATGTGTGTCGTATGTGTGTGTTGTGAGTATATATGTGAATGTGTTTGGTAGCGCTACCTCCCCAGTGAGAAGAAAAGGAGGGGGGGGTTGTTGATATCACTGAGAAGAGTTATGTGAGGTCATAATGAGGAAGTAGGGGTGTCAAAAGTATTGATAAAAACTAAAACTAATATTGAAACTAGACACTTATTTGATATAGTACAGTATTGATACTAAAAGTCACATTAACAGGACAGAATTTGATTTTGAGAACAGTTTGCTCTTGAGCTTTATCAGTATATGTACTAGTATTCACCTTCACTTCAGAAAATAAGTTCTACGCAAACTAAAAAGCCGTCATGTGACTTTGTGGTCACATGAACATTGGATATTTTAGCAGTGAGACTTTTCCCTCGTTCTCCATTTAACCCAACAGAGTTCCCGCTGGACCTGAAGTGCGATTACACCGGCGGTGGCGATCACCAGGAAAAAGGGGGAAAAGTGGGCGGGGCGGAATAAGGTCAATAAGGCCACAATAACTGTTAAATTGACTAAATGGATCAGTTTTTTTAATTATCGAGGTATCAAAATTGGTATTGAGTATCAAGCCTTTTCCATAGTTTGTTAGAATTTTGGTATCATGACAAGACTATGACAGAATACTGTATTTCATTAAAAACATTAGATAATGGGCATGTTGATTTTGTGCAGTGTCTATTTTAACTAATGTTTTAAAGTAAATTAGTTAAAATAAAGTTTAGGGATGTCATTCGATTCTGATTCAATCCAATTATTCTTATTTTTTTAGGCTATTCTATATGTATATTTATGTCACATTAACTTTACTTTATCATTGATAAAGTTTGTTTTAATAAAACACGTCACAGACTAGAGGAATGATTATCTGTTAGAAAATGTGGATGAGAAGAAGTTAAGGATTTAATTGTTGTTTGGTCATAGCGTCAATAATAGTGAATAATCGTTAAATCGTAATGTTTCTTCTCGCAATGATCGGAATACTGTAATTTGATATCGTGACATCCCTAATCAAGTTGTTTGACACGGTAGAACAGGTGCCAGTTCATGCATTGAGCACTTTCTGAAGTTAGTGCTCATTTTAGACAACCTGCTGTTATGACCTTGAGTCTTCAGTTTATGTCCTTTGAACTGGTGGGCCACAAGAGGGAGCTAGCATCTCACACACTGTATTTTCTGTCATCTGATGCGTGTTTGTTCTCTTTCAGATGGAGCAGTTGTCAGACGAGGAGGTGGAGGTGCGAGAGGAAGACGGGGATGAGGAGGAGGACAGCGACAAAGAGGACCAAGATCTGGATAAGATGTTTGGAGCCTGGTTAGGAGAGCTCGACAAACTCACACAGGTAAAACAACAAACCCCTGGAACTTATCGGTGCTGTGTTTAAAATTGTATGGAGGAAACTTGTTAGAGAAGAGCAAGATAACTTGTTTAAGAGGCTGTGAATATTTATTGTTCTTCCATATTACCAACAAATAAAACATGTTGATAAGAGGACTGTAGTGTTGCCATGTAGATACATTTTGGCACATTTAGAAATGTAATTATAGACCTCTGTTTCAGACTATGTGGCAACATTTTAACCATAAGCAGTTTCTCTTCTAGCAATAGAAAAAACTGTGATAAAATGTAGAATAGCACGCACAAATTCTAACACTGAACTGCCTCATGTACGTACCCTGGGTAAAGTACTACTCTTGTCATAAATGTGTGAACTTAATAATACTGCAAAGGTGAATTAAGTCTACTGAGAGTACATAAATCTCTTGTAATTGATTTTTGACATAAGCAGCACTTTAATACACTTAAATGAATGTAATAAATTGAACATGTCCTTTACTGTCTCTCAGAGCCTGGATGACGGGCGCCCGGCAGACCGCCCCAAACAGCAGAAAGCCCCCCTCAGACAGGAGACAAACATGGCCAACTTCTCATACAGATTTTCAATATACAACATCAATGGTATGACTTAATTACAAATCTACCAGAAGATAACCAGTAAAGATTTTAAAACCACCTTTCCCCTTGCAGAGGCGCTGAACCAGGGAGAAAACGTTGATCTGGACGCCCTCATGGCCGACCTGTCGTCCATTGAGCAAGAACTCAACACAATCAACACCAAACCCAGCGCTGGTGGTTTGGCTCGACTTGGGCTCACGGACACAAAGGTTCAACGTTTTCCAATACTTGCCTTTCAGAGTGTTAAAAAACTGTTTAAAAATGTATCATAGTTGCTACACAATATTCCTCCTTTTTTAATGGTGAAACATCTTCCAAATGGCACCTATAAACAGGAAATCGAAACAAGACCTTTAGTTTTTTAGTCCTGGTCGATCAAAAGTTTTACTCAAGAATTTGTATTCACCATAGCAGAAAGGAGACTGTATGTAGTGAGTTATAGTGAGATTTTTGTGAGTTTAGTCCGTCTTTTTACTGATAACTACTTGTGAGCAGCGCATTTTGGTGTACAAACATTTGTGATTGAGTGATCTCTTGTGTGGACTTTTCAGTGGACTTTGAGTACAGTTACATGGTCATATCATAGAGATACTTAATGGTTTTGAGAGCTTTTGCCAGCGCCATGCCCCATTTAGTCAAATAATCAATGCATAAAGAATGTCTTCAGTCAATCAAGATGTCTACTACAGCCCTGGTTAAAACTCATGAATAAAGCTTTGCTGTTGCATGTTGGAGTTGTACCTGACACCGCCTCCTTTGCCCAGGTCCGTCAGAAGCCTCCCGCAGGTCGCAGTAGCACCAGGCAGACAGCAGGGGGTAGTGGCATCAACAGTGTGAGCGGAGGGGCACCAGCAGTGGGGCCAGCAGCAGCAGTAGCAGCACCCGAGCGTCACCCGCCGGAACCATCCGAGCCGCCCCAGGGCATCATGGGAGACCGGCCTTGGCTTCTAACTTCAGTCTGGATGACATCACGGCTCAGCTGGAGAAGGTGCGATTCCAGCAAGAGCTAAAAGTCAACTTATTTGTTACTGTGTTAAAGTTTTGATTCTATCCATCACTCAAATAGAATAATGCAGTCTAATAGTAAAATGATTTGAGCAAGTTGATATTCTAATTGCGTTTTTGTATTGGTAATGCAGATTTGAGTCATTTTACTTTTTAAAGTGCTCAAGAATAATAGGTTAGTGCCTAGCTTCTGTAGGGAAAATTAAGTTAAACCAGTTTCTTGGGGAGTATATATATATATATATATATCTATATATATCTATATATATCTATCTATATCAAAGGATTCCAAGCACTTTCAGACATCTTATACCGTTCTTATTACCGTTCTTATACCGATATCAATACTTAGGCTTTGGGTATCTCATCTGCCTATGCCCGATATTCAACATGTTATCAAAACTATTATTAATTGTACCATAATATTATTTGAACACCCATTACAGTAACTTTACAGCAGCAAAACATTGTAAAATATGTTTATTTTCTCAAAACAGCTAATTAGAGTATCAGATCAGTATTGGAAGATAGGGAATCGATACCCGATCCATAAGATGTTCCAGTATCAGCGCCGATATTGATACAGGTATAGGTATCGGTGCATCCCTTCTCATTGGGCTCGTCCTCCTGCGCTTGTTCTTCAGGCGTCTCTGAGCATGGATGAAGCCGCTCGGCAGACGTCCTCACACTCTCTAAGCTCCGCCTCCTCCTGCACTTTGGCCCCGCTGCGTCGCCCTGGGTCCTCAACTCGCCAGCACAGACGCACCGGTTCAGTGGGCACCGTCAGTGAACATGAGGTAAAGGGAACCCCAGTGCGTTCATTTTAGCTTTCTCCAGCATTTATGCCTTTGCCAGTTATTAAAGTCAAAATGTCAAAACTATACTCTGAATGTTGTAGATGCAACAATCAGCGTGTACTCAACAGTTTTTGTGAAATAAATGTTAAAGTGGTTCTATTATGATGGTGGAAAGTGCCCCATATACGATATTGTTTGCCACATTTTAATTTATTTTAATGTTTTGTTCTTGTCTTGTTCTCTTTCCTTTAGGTGCGTTCGATGGTCCAGTCCTCTCGATCGTCAGTCACCTCAGCGTCTGGTGTCTCGGTGAACTCCGCCTCTTCCATGGACTCTCTGGACAGTGTTCTCCGAAATGAAGACGGACAGAACTCAAAGGGTCCAGAAGAGGGCGCCGGACACAGCAGCACAGAGGTATGTGAAGCGTACGGTTCACCTACAATTGTATCCTTCCTTTTCTTATGATTTAATTCTTTACGCATTCTGCTTTATTTACCTCATCACCTGCCAATTTTTTAATTTATTCTGTGAAACTAATCTTTTACCCCCACATATGATGTTTTATGCAAAGAAACACTATTTTTATTAATGGTCTCAAGCCGTAAACGTATCTCTTACTTAGAAAGTGTTCAAATTGTTCAAAAGGTTCAGTTTTATTAGATGCAACAAAAATCTGTTGCTGTTGCTCCATTTTAGCGTGGCTGTTCATATATAACGGCAGATCTGAGGGGACCAGGCTGACAAGAGCGTACGTAAGTGAACTGGCCGAGGAAGATGAAATGCACAAGAGAGTGACCAAAATAAATTGTTTTAATGAGACAAAGGGAGAGAGTGACTCAACGAAAGAGCTGAGTATAGCAGTGAATGATGGGACAGAATTAGATTTAAGGTTTTAGCTGAAGTCGACTAACCCACAAAACTCATTTGGATTAGCCTAATTCACACCCTTTCTTTGATCCATAGCCTTTTCTTACATAATTAGTCTTTGGAACTGGGTCAGAATTCAAAAAGCAAGCAAAAAAGGAGAAAAGCTACATTAATAGTTATACATAAAAGCCAACAACAGAGACATACACATAAAGTAAATTGTATTATGATGTAAATAACGTCTTTTATTTGTTGATAACGCACTAAAATCACTTTGAAAAACAAAAATGTAAAAGCGTTAACAATGAATCACCTTGAGTGAATCAGAGATAAATATTTAGATGTTCAGGACATGAGTCCGAAAAGCAACAACAAAAAAGAAACTAGATAAAAAGAGGAGTCCTTGAATGCGTCATGGAATCCAGTGATCTGGCCATGAGAGGATAAACACGAGGGTTGTATGACCATGAGCAGATCTTGGCCTCAGTGTTTGGCCTAAATATTATTTTTAATCTGAGCGCTAATGCTTTCTATAAAAATGTCTTCTAGTGATTGAAGCGCGTACACACTCGTGCCTGAACGATTATCAGCATCATGGCGTACATGTTTCAGGTCATATTACTTTATCTTTTTACAGTTTTAGGGATTTGAGGTTGATATTTAGTCCCAAAATCTTCCCTAAAATAGTTTATCTTTATGATATCGATTAAATCCTTTGGTCACAAAAAGGTCTCTTTCAGGACATTCCTTTAGACTAAATATGGGCAAAAATGATTATCTCAATAAATGTGAAGTTTCTCGATGACGATAAAAAAATTTGTTAATACGTGTCTTTAAACATATTAGTTAAGGTTTCATTAACAGACAAATGTAAAACGTCTGTAATAATAAATAATAATGACAAAAGTATCACACTTCTTTTTTTTTTTGGTTAACATTCTTAATCTTACTATAAATTATATACAAACTCAATTTTCTAATATGTATATTACAGTATATTATATCGTAGTAGATACAAAATACATATTTCCCAGATAAATTTGTACTGGAAAGCTTCTAGTTTATGGAAAATCCTGTAATCATCTTATCATTAAAAATATCTAATCCCTAGCCTGGCTATATTCCAAGTAATAAAATACGCTTTAAGTACTTTTTTTCTACATATATGAACAACCACTATACAATATTTCTATAAGGAACTTTAATGTTGCCTTCTGTGTGTCACCTATTCCCTTACAAAATCAATGATTTATCTAATAAACAAGTTTAACTCAATTGCTGCCCACTTTATTTCCCAGCCTCACCATCTTCCTCTGCAAATCCACCAATGATCCGAGCACCTGATTCACTCACTCTGGACTTTGTATCTGTGTTTTCTCTCTCCTTTTAAAGCACTCCTATCTGGACAGGGAAACCTCACTGATTCTGAAAAATATAGCAGGAAAGCCCACCCACCTCCTGACCAAGGTGACGCCACAATCACGACTGCCGCTCGCCACGGCCGTTCCTCTCGCTTGCATCCGTTTGAGTGCATGAATGAACACTTTTTTGCATGTCGAGTGATTGTCAGTTTGCATGCCAACCTAACCCACTTGCATGCTCTCTTCTGCGTGTGTTCATTAAATTCATGTCAAGATTTGGGGCAGTTAATGTAAGTCATGTTGTCATAGTTAAGCCTCTCAAAGCTTTACATAGAAATTATAATTTGAAAAGTATTTGATGTAAAATGTACCTAAACATTTTTCCTGAAGTACAGTACTTTTACTTCTGTACTTTGTTACTTCTCACCACTGTATGTAATCTAGTTCATGTCGTTTATACAATTGTTGGACGCATAGTCGATTACGGCCCACAATCTGGGATAATTTACTTTGTCAAACTGTGTAACTGCGTCAGTGCCCGTCAGGCTAAATGGCTCTGAATGCATCACATGCATTTTTAAAGTTGTTTGTATTGAACTGAAAAAGGATCATTATCAAGTCAGTCATCATCCTTCAAACGCCATCTCATCCTGCATCAAGTGTAAAGCTTTGAGAATATGACTATTGATTTTGTCTGGCGTAAGGCATTTTATGTACAACTATGCATGCCTTTTAAAAATCAACTTTGCATCATTTTTGTACTTTGAGGGGTAAATTTAACGACATTTTGGGTTTTTTTTCGTCCTGTGTATTTTAATTCAACGGCACTCATTTAGTTACGCAAAACAAAACGGTGCTAAACGTGTGTTTTGATGGTCACAATTCTGTGTCTGCTCAGCTCTGAACATACAACCACCAGATCCTGAAAATTAAAGGTGCACCATGTAACTTTTCTGGTGGAAGGGTCCGCCCTCTTGCTTGTCTCCGTATACTACCAGGCTAAGGTCAGGTCAGGTCAGATCTGTGGAGAGGCAACTTAGTAAAAAAAAAATTCTATTATGATTAGATTTGCATTTTATCTTTGAACGTGAACTTTGAACAGAATCCAACTACTATTCACAAAAGAAATAGGCCTATGAACGGACAGACTAATACAAGAGTCACTTGTGTTTCCGAACAACTTTGTACAGAGCTAAATTATAGTGTTAAGCAGAATAAGATGGCATATTTGATGTTTGTGGAGGAAATTATGGTGCTTTGCAATTTGCCAATTTATTTCAGTCCAAATTGCGATTTCGGTTTGATTGCAAGTAAGATTGTATGTTTTTCACTTCTTTTTTTTTTGCAATAAAACAACATAAACTATAATTAAATGCCAGATTGGTATTTGAATGTCCATCCATCCATTCATCTTCTTCCGCTTTATCCGGGGCCGGGTCGCGGGGGCAGCAGTCTAACCAGGGACTCCCAGACTTCATTATCCCCAGACACTTCCTCCATTCCCCTGCGTTCCCAGGCCAGCCGAGAGACATAGTCCCTCCAGCGTGTCCTGGGTGTTCCCCGGGGCCTCCTCCCGGTGGGACATGCCCGAAACACCTCCCTAGGGAGGCGCCCAGGAGGCATCCGGAACAGATGCCCGAGCCACCTCAGCTGGCTCCTCTCGATGTGGAGGAGCAGCGGCTCTACTCCGAGCTCCTCCCGTGTGACTGAGCTCCTCACCCTATCTCTAAGGGAGCGCCCAGCCACCCTGCGGAGGAAACTCATTTCGACCGCTTGTATCCGCGATCTTGTCCTTTCGGTCACTACCCAAAGCTCATGACCATAGGTGAGGGTAAGAATGTAGATTGACAGGTAAATCGAGAGTTTTGGCTTTCGACTCAGCTCCTTCTTCACCACAACGATCCGATGCAGCGACCGCATCACTGCGGACGCTGCACCAATCCGCCTGTCAATCTCACGCTCCATCCTTCCCTCACTCGTGAACAAGACCCCGAGATACTTGAACTCCTCCACTTGGGGCAAGGACTCCCCACCCACCCGGAGAGGGCACCTTTTTCCGGTCGAGAACCATGGCCTCAGATTTGGAGGTGCTGATTCTCATCCCAGCTGCTTCACACTCGGCTGTCCCAGAACATGCTGCAGGTCCAGGTTTGATGGAGCCATCAGGACAACATCATCTGCAAACAGCAGAGATGAGATCCTGTGGTCCCCAAACCGGACACCCTCCGACCCCTGACTGCGCCTAGAAATTCTGTCCATAAAAACAATGAACAGAACCGGTGACAAAGGGCAGCCCTGGCGGAGTCCGATATTTGAATGTCATGTTGTGAAACAGTCCGGGCAACACAATAACCTCGCCATGGAGTGGTGGAACCCCAGAAAAGTTTAGTTGCACACAGTTTTACACGGCCTAACACAGCATCGTAGTCATGGTGACTGTGGCTGTGCAGCAGTGAGGTTTACTCCAGATAAACCAGCCGACTAATGGTTGTTAAGCAGGTTTGTTTTGTGTGTGTTGTGTGTTTGGAGCTGAGCCAGTTAAAGTAATAGAGATTAGGCCAGAGCTCAGTCCTAACGCTGATCGATGCACATAATGGCACAAGCTGCTTTCTAATTGTTGTTGTTGTTGTTGTTGTTGCTGTTGTTGTTGTTGTTCAGAGAAGCTGGTGCAGGTCAGGATGCCCTCAGAGCTGCACAACAAAAGCGTGTCATTGTTTTGTTTGATCAAATTATCAAACAGATTTAAACTTGTACAAAATAGCATGGGATGAATTACATTTCTGTGTGTTGTTTCTGTTTTTTTAAATATACATTAAGTAGAAGTCTGTCGTGAAATGGTACTGCTGTGAGTTAACGTCCGTGATAAGCATGTGTTTATTTGAATGATTTTACTGTGTAGTCTGAAATATTAGTAGGGATAGATCATCAGTAAATGTAGCTATTATGCAAATACTATTGGTTAATTACCAACAAAAATAAATGTTATTCATACAAGTGCACAGTTATATATTATGATGATCGATCTTGATTTTCGATTTGGTTTTATTTTGTCTTATTAAAACTTTAATTCCATGTTAATTTCCAGAACATCAACAAGAAAGACTTTCAATCGTCAAATTTCTTCCTTCAAAGTCAGAACTCTAAACCACATCATTTTACTGCACGTTGCTGACTAGTTACGGATTGGGTCCAGACATCATGATTAAAAAGACCCAAGCATAAGTAGAAGATTAGCAATGACGGAATATCCGTGGATTAATGGCAGAGCCGTAAATGAATGTGCACCTGATACTTCAGGATGACATCATTGGCATTAATACGTGGCCATGGGAACAGCTGGAAAAAAGCTGTTCATTGCCTAATGTCCAACTTTTATGGGGCCCCTGTCACATTGTGTGTGTTAGATTTTATGATTGGATCAACCATGTCACAATTTGATTGGATGTTGATGCAGGCCGGCTGATTGGCTGACGCGGAAAAACGTGCCAGATTTGTGCGTGTAATCCTCTTTGGTGCAGCGAGGGGTCGTTCCCATGCTGTGTGTCTCTGTGCCAGGTCCACACTTTCAATATTCTGGTGTTCAGATATCATTATAAGATGGCTGGGGGAAATTATTTGGTAATTATTAAATTAGTGGGCGATGTTGACAAAAGGAATCTCTCTCTCAGTATATATTCTATTCAATTCAATTCAGTTTATTTTTGTAACGCCCAAAATCACAACAGTAGTGGCCTCAAGGGGCTACAGTGGAAAAAATAAAATAAACAATGTTCATAGGGACTTGGAAATGTCCCAGCATATATATAACCTATTTGTATTTTTCAGTAACACTAATGAGATTATGCTTTTGTAATCCATCAGAAATGTGCTCAATGTCTTGGTTGAACAAGAAATGAAGTGCAGAAATTTCACCTTTTAACATTGTTTGGAAGATTACACTGGAAGTATGTGTTTTTTTAATTACATTTTTAAATACATAAATGCCACTTTTTGACATTTTCCTCAGTATTATAAACAACATACTTGATATTCTAATTTGCAAACCTTCAACACAGAACATTTTGTTGTCATCTTGATTATTCAAAGCCTTTCTCTAGTCGAGTGCATTGTAGTTGTGCGCTTTTCAGTGATTTGTCATTATTTTGTGCCTTTTTCCTATGTTCTGGTGTCAAACATAACTTGTGTCGCGTTAAGCCTCAAGATTTTAAATATGCCAAAAATGTAATGTGCCCTCAGTTTAACCCTACTCTAGCGGAGTCGTGCTAAGTGACTGTAGTCAGATCAATATTGTACTTTTAAGATCCATTTATTTCTCCGTGCAGCTGCCACTGTCACAATCCTGTTTCCTCTGTGGCACATCAGCAGATATCCCTCTGTAATCTGTGAGAGACTGTGGCCGCAATGAAAAACGTGAGCTCCAGATTAAAACTGTGGGCAGAGGCGGACAGAACCCTAAGATTCTGGTCAGATTATAGTCCGAGGGGCCGGTCTAAATCCTGGAGCCGTGATTAGTTTGAGAATGTTATTTGTGGTCATTAAATAGGATTGCAGGGTGCAGCTGTTAGTACTTACTGTATGTGTGAATATATATGTATATATGTGTGTGTGTGTGTGTGTGTGTGTGGTGCTATAAGAGCTCATCTTTCTGTGTCAGTGTTACAGCAATAACGGCAGTCATTTACCCACAATGCACCTCTGCCGACCCATTTCTGCTGCATATAAGTCTGCTGCTGTTCTGAGACTACGGGTGCTCAGGAGGGACACGCGGCTTATAACTTCAAAGGGAGCCGGAGCATTCGTGGGCGTAGCTAATTTTAGCGCTTCTATGATGTAGGTCAAGTGAATATCTATGAGATGCGGAGAAACTGTTTACGCTGCGAGCGGCACAACGCTGAGTTCAGCTGAGGAGTTTGTGTCATCTCAGGCAATTCAGCGAGAACGATGAGGCATGAGCCGCTTCCTACGTTCTGAAGACCCGCTTCAGAACGTGTCTGTGCCCTTTCGTATTAGTGGTTTATTATTAAAAATCGCGCATGTTTTCTCTTTGGGTTTATGAGGAACAATGCAGTAGGCTCTGGAGGGACGTCTGCTGTGATTGGTCCTTCAAAGTGAAGGAAGTTTAGGAACAGGGTTATAATTTAGGTTAGGAAATGGGTTATGGTTAGGTTTAGGAGCAGGAGGATCATGGTTAAGGTTAGGGAAATATTTACTTCACGTGTTAAGAGCAGTGAATTTAAAAACTGAATTTGTCTTCTACTAGCCTCATCTCATTTTAAAACGTAAAACTGTCAGATGATATTGTTTAAGGGTCTAGATAATTGTGTAGGCATGTTTTGGACTACAGGGACACAACGAGGGTCTGGCAGCATGTGGTGCGATACCATGAGTATCACAGAGATGGAGATTGTGAAGAGAAAGAGAAGAAGAAGCTTTTGGCGCTGTTAAAATTACTGCCAATTTGTTTGCATAACAAAGCACTCAACCAGTCACCACACTAAACACAGAAGTGGAAACCAGAGATGCGCTGAAATATTTTGGAGGATTTATGTTTATTTA
Organism: Chaenogobius annularis; assembly: GCA_015082035.1. Classification (NCBI taxonomy): domain Eukaryota; kingdom Metazoa; phylum Chordata; class Actinopteri; order Gobiiformes; family Gobiidae; genus Chaenogobius; species Chaenogobius annularis. The sequence goes on along the minus strand of BJKM01000330.1, from coordinate 767,561 downwards.
TGTTAGAGTTAAACTGGGACTGCACTACTTGCTCTGGTTTTGGAACATTTTGTTTGTCACCCACTAGCCTTATCTCATCTCAACATGTAAAACTATCAGAAATGTAACAGTTTAGAACTGTTCAAAACAACTAGGGCTGTAGTCCACTTCATAAATTCTTGGTTGACTAAAGACATGGCCTGTTCATCGATCCATCGAATAAAACGGTGTGCAAACGCAGCGACGACAAAAACTCTCAAAACTGTTAAGATCTCATACAGAGAAGGACTAGTAAACAGCAGATTCAACTTTCCAGTCACTTCTAAAGCTCAAATTTACTCCATTTTCTCCTTCTGCCGTTGTTTACGTAAATCCTTTTAATCCAACAATATAATTAGTAGAATGGTAAATAAAAGACTTCATCAACTGATTAAACAATGACTAAAAGCATGTACCGGTATATTTATATATCTTATAGCAACAGAGGTAGCTACATTACCGTAGCAACAGATGTGGTACTCGTAGTAGTGATAGTGGCAGTAGAAAAAATGATAATATAAAAAGTACCAAAATATTCTCCTTACCTTCTTTATAATACATTCAAGCACCTTCTTTTTTATTGTACAATTACGTTTACCATTCAAATTTGAGAACTGGTGAAAACATTTTTAATTAAATACGGATTTTGAGAACGACTGTCGCCTCTTCGTTATATCTGCAGCCTATTTGTTAAATGCAGATGATTCATTAAGACATTGTCATAGGGATTTGTGAGATAGACATTTTTGGAGCTTTTAGTGAAAGCAGTCGTTATGTAAGGCCATTGTGTACCCATTAGTAAACAACTGTTTTACATAATCTGATCGTTCAGATTATGTGCAACAAAAATAATGAAGATTTTAGTCATCCAAAAATACCAGCTGCTTTTTTTAATCATTTGCATAACACCAAATAATTAAAACCAAATGAATATGCCGTTTAATGCAAATTAAGAGGCAGAATCTTGAATTATTTATTGTCTATATAGTCATAGTATGCATTTATCCTTGCTTCCATTTCTTACAGACTAAACATAAACTAGCTTTTATCGTAATGTTCTCAAGCTGTCTGAATGACTATCCGCTTATGAAATCTGGGGCTACAGTGTTTATGCTGCAGTCGTTGTGTGTGGGGGGTGCACATAAGCTGATTGGCTGCTGAGCTGCTCTTTCTGTCATTCTGCCCTTTCGCTGCTTCACAATTCTTCTCCCGCCGAGTGTGACTTAGAGCGACTCTTCCGGGCCATGTACACAAACTCTGATTCAAACTGACTGAAAAGAAGATGAATGCGAGTTAGGAGCATTAAGATCCACACATGTGCCATGTATGTACAGTAAAATTCTATGAAAAATAATAGTTCAGTTTTTAAAAAAAAATTATAACAAAGACAGTGGCAGTACTTACATCAAAATGCAACAAAAATTTAATAAAATAAGCATCAATAATACAATTTATTTGTAAATATTCTCTTTCTCGAAGCCTTCAGACGCCATAATTCAAACTTTATTTGAAAATGTACGTAAAAAGTGTCAATAGAAATAATTGTTTGACTTGTCTAGTTTAGTGACTATGCACTGCTACTTTTTAAAAGTTGAAAAAATGCAATCATGCAATTGACTGGATAATAATAATAACATTGTGAAGTAAATTGTAAAGTACATTTTATTCACCCTAACTGAAGACTCAATGAAGACACTGTATGTCATGTTTTGCATGATATTCAATCGTGTGATTGAAATCATTAGTTGAAAACCAGCTTTTTCTTACATCGTTTTGCCCAAATGATGCACTTAAGTAACGATGCACAGAAGAAGCACATGACTGTTAAAAGGAGGAATGGGTTTTTTTTGGAGCTTGAGATAAAGAGATCACTGCCGCTGCACTAGAGTTGGCACGGCACATTGCCCCTCCCCCATCGTATCTCTCTCCTCTTCCTGTTCATTTCTCCCATTCACGCGTCTCTATCAAACCGAGAGGATGTAACAGGACCAGCAGCAATGTTGCCTTATGGATTTTTGGTTTGCCTGCTCTGGAGCAGTTGTTCAGGGTAGCTAGATAAAACGCTTGACTAATTGGTTGTGAACGTTTTTTATCTATGTATTTGCCTTATGTCATATCTTGCATTTCTGGTGGTTTTTGCTTCTTTGAGCGGAGTCAAGACTGTTCCGTCACCGACCTCACTAGCATCTGATAATCTTGGTTGGATAGTTTCACTGAGGTCAACAAACCCGGCGCGTGCAGAGGAAAAGGAGATGAGTGGAGATTAGAGCATCTCTGGAGCTGCTGGACAACTCCTTGTTGTTACTTTACAGCTGATGTTTTTGACGGTCTAGATGTCTGTGTAGCATGTTTTGGACTTGGGTCTAATCCCACTGCAGGGAGACGACAACAGTCTGGCAGCATGTAGCGTAAGGCATTAAACATAAGTATCACAGAGACTATTATGAAGAGACGAAGAAGGGGAAGCATTTTGCACTGTTAAATTTACTTTTCATTTGTAATTTTCGGCCACACTTTTACACAACCAATCCCTTGGCTTTTGCTTGGTTGTTTGGAAGTTGGAACATGAGATGGTCTGAGGAAATATTTGATGATTTATTGACAATCTTCTGGTATCTCCATTTTTGTTTTTTGTTTTTGTTTTTTTTATTTATTTGTAAATATTCTCTTTCTCGAAGCCTTCAGACGCCATAATTCAAACTTTATTTGAAAATGTACGTAAAAAGTGTCAATAGAAATAATTGTTTGACTTGTCTAGTTTAGTGACTATGCACTGCTACTTTTTAAAAGTTGAAAAAATGCAATCATGCAATTGACTGGATAATAATAATAACATTGTGAAGTAAATTGTAAAGTACATTTTATTCACCCTAACTGAAGACTCAATGAAGACACTGTATGTCATGTTTTGCATGATATTCAATCGTGTGATTGAAATCATTAGTTGAAAACCAGCTTTTCTTACATCGTTTTGCCCAAATGATGCACTTAAGTAACGATGCACAGAAGAAGCACATGACTGTTAAAAGGAGGAATGGGTTTTTTTTGGAGCTTGAGATAAAGAGATCACTGCCGCTGCACTAGAGTTGGCACGGCACATTGCCCCTCCCCCATCGTATCTCTCTCCTCTTCCTGTTCATTTCTCCCATTCACGCGTCTCTATCAAACCGAGAGGATGTAACAGGACCAGCAGCAATGTTGCCTTATGGATTTTTGGTTTGCCTGCTCTGGAGCAGTTGTTCAGGGTAGCTAGATAAAACGCTTGACTAATTGGTTGTGAACGTTTTTTATCTATGTATTTGCCTTATGTCATATCTTGCATTTCTGGTGGTTTTTGCTTCTTTGAGCGGAGTCAAGACTGTTCCGTCACCGACCTCACTAGCATCTGATAATCTTGGTTGGATAGTTTCACTGAGGTCAACAAACCCGGCGCGTGCAGAGGAAAAGGAGATGAGTGGAGATTAGAGCATCTCTGGAGCTGCTGGACAACTCCTTGTTGTTACTTTACAGCTGATGTTTTTGACGGTCTAGATGTCTGTGTAGGCATGTTTTGGACTTGGGTCTAATCCCACTGCAGGGAGACGACAACAGTCTGGCAGCATGTAGCGTAAGGCATTAAACCATAAGTATCACAGAGACTATTATGAAGAGACGAAGAAGGGGAAGCATTTTGCACTGTTAAATTTACTTTTCATTTGTAATTTTCGGCCACACTTTTACACAACCAATCCCTTGGCTTTTGCTTGGTTGTTTGGAAGTTGGAACATGAGATGGTCTGAGGAAATATTTTGATGATTTATTGACAATCTTCTGGTATCTCCATTTTTGTTTTTTGTTTTTGTTTTTTTTACTAGCTGGAGCTAAACCAGAACTTTTGAGAATTGCACAACTCTTGCCTTGGAGTTTTTTTACGTGAATCGGAAAATATTTTGATGCGTTACGAGTCTACAAGTCAGGAAGATATATTTTTTTATATATTGAATTCTAAATATTTGTATTATCATTAAGATCTATTTTTGTCTCAGTAGGACATTGCTTGGGTACAGTTTGGTTGCCTGCAAGTTTGATTTGATGATGAGTTGGAAAATACTTTGGTAGTACATTTGATATAATAGATATTCTAGTACTAGAAAAGGCAAAAAGGATTTATTGTTCAACACTAAGCAGACACAGAACTGATAACATTGCTTCGACAAAATGAATGCCTGTTGGAGAAATCAGGTAAATGAGTTATAGTGTCTACGTTGAAATATAAACTCTTTTTTTTTTTTTTTTTTTAACTTCCTCTCCATATTGTGTCCACGCAGGAGGAGCAAGCGGCCAAGTTAAAGGCCGAAAACATCCGTGTGGCTCTGGAGAAAATCAAGGAAGCCCAGGTTAAAAAGGTGAGTCACAAGCAGAGACTCATGATGGGTAATTCAGTTCCGCACATGTGGCTAGTATGCTAGGTGGAGAAAAAAAAAAACCACAAAAAATCCTATGTGTGTATCAAATATCTGGTACGTGTCCCACTACTGCCTGGCATTTCTGGGTCAGGTCAGTGTTACTGTGCATTGGTCAGTAACAGCTGGGGGTCAGCACACACAAGCAGCAGCACTCAACATAATGACCAGTGCACATTAAGTCCCAATCCCATACAAAGACAGCGTACGAGGGAGAGAGGTGGATTACCAACCTGGATTTACTACGACACACACACACACGGCACTGACAATCTGACATCCAGCTACCTGTTCCTGCGGTCCTGGGATGACGTTTTTGTATACAAAGCTCTAAAAAAACTGAGCATGACAAATGTTTCTCCTATTTCATTTATTTTATTTACTGCGTTTGAAGGTGCACTATGTAATTTTCGGATGGAGGGCCCGCAATCTGTTTATCTCTGCAAAGATGTGATTGATTTGCTTAGACAGTACAGGATGGCATTACGCATAGCTTTCACCATGGTGACGAGCAGATGATAACACCAGGCCATGTTACAGGTTTTTGAAGGTATTATTAAGCCGTTAAAACATTTCTAATTGAATAAATGCAAGAGGGATTCCAGGTAAAGCAAAACCATCTCCATTAGGGTAGTAGGTGGCAGCCCCTTCACCAAAAAAAGTTACATAATGCATCCTTAAAATCATGTTAAATGTAAACTTTAGAATATTGCGTCAGTGCTAAATTAACTTTAATGAGCTTTTAACCTTGTTACAACAGTGTTTCCTCATCATTAGTTTACTCAAAGTTGTATTTCGATTGTTTGATTCCTGCGTGTTTGAGTTGTGTTGTCCTACAACTGAGGCTCGAGTGCTCCGAAAACTTCTGTTTTCGCCTACTCCATATCCCCGCCCACATCCCTCTACTTAGTTGCAATTATATGAAAAATTTAAACTTCAAGTGATACGTGTGGCGTTCCTAAATGTCACGTAGCCAGATTATCAGTTTTGTAGGTTTGAACAGGAAGTTAATGTAATATCTATATATTCTATTAGTAAGCGCTTTTATATCAATATTGCAGTTTTCATTGAAAAATGTAAAATTATGATCTTCTTATTTTATAGTTCAATACTAAGTACCTGTAAAAGCTTATGTCTCCTTTAAAATATGCCCAACATAACATAACAACAATGTTGCCTTTAGATCTGAAATAATCTTGGATTTAGTTCTGATTTTGACTTGATTACAAAAGTAGCATGGGAATGATATTATTAGTGTTTTACTGTACAACACTATCTAATTGTAATTGTGCAGTTTATTTGTGCAGAACATAAGGCACAAGTTTTTTTGAGAAACCGGATTCTTGTAAACTACTGGTCTTGGAAATGAAGTAATGAAGAAAATATATAGCTCCTCCTTGGGTTAAATGTTGCATGAGACCATAGTAATGTTACAAATATAGGGTATGCACTTTAAGACTGCCTATAAATGTTTGAATAGAATCACATGTCGCTATATCTGGGTCCATGCTCCATAGACTGGCACTAATCCTGGCAGTGCGCATAGTAAACCCAGTAACTGTGCCATAAACACTGCGGCTGTGGTTTGCTCTCGTTTTGTATTTTCCTCCCGCTCAAAGGTTACAGTTTCTGCACATCTGGCAGTATCTGTAAAAGGGCTATTACTTTTAATCATTTGAAAAGTTTGAGTTTATAACAATGGCTTGTGTTGTGTGTTTTTTTCCGCAGTTGGTGATCCGTGTTCACTTATCAGACGAGAGCTCCAAGACCATGATGGTGGATGAGAGACAGACTGTCAGACAGGTGGGATCAGAATATATGTTTACCCTCACCTTTGGTCATAATGGACAAACAATGAACTGACTAATTACGCATTAGCACAAAGTAGTATTTGTTGTGTTGGTAAATGAGCTTATTGTTGCTCTACAGGTTCTGGACAGTCTGCTGGACAAGTCTCACTGTGGTTACAGTCCAGACTGGTCTCTGGTGGAAACCATCAATGAGCTGCAAATGGGTAAACAACTAAGCATGTGGTTTCTCCGTTTATCACAAGCCCGGGGTTGTGTCAGGGCATCCACCTTAAAATCTAGTCTAGAAGGCTCATCATTTTTATGGGCCGAGCTAAAGAAGTAGATTGCTTTTTTTTCCATTAATGGATCTAGTAGTAGTTTATCTAGTGTCAACAAGATTCCACATTTGTAGCTTGAAAGACATTCTATTCTGATGTTTGCATTTCGCTGCTTAATATTAGTTTCATACAGTAAAGTTCAATGTGTTGAATTGAGCTGTAACAATGTGACTAATCGTGACTAATCAACTATTCAAATAATTACTGTTAGTCTGCACTATACTGACTCTAAAACACAATCCAAAAGATGTTATATTAGACTGCAGCATTATTAAATCAAAATGTCAATAATACACTTTATTTGTAAGTAAACTAACTCTATCTAGAAGCCTTCAGTCAGCATATTTAAACCTGATTCAAGGTTTATTTTGTTTAAGATTGTATTTTAAAAAATGTGAAAGTAGGTGGTTACAGTGGACATTATAAGAACTTTATATTGTTTACAACTTGCAAGTGGGCTGGACATGGGCAAAAGTAGAAGTAGATTGCTTTTCACCAACTAATGGATCTCAAAGTCGTTTATGCCAAGCTTAAACAGTTTACATTATAGAGCATTATAGAACACTTTAGACCTCATACGACAGCTGTGGAACCTTTTGGATCAATGCAAAATAAATTCCTCAGCGTTTTAAGTAGACCAAAGTGCCTAGAGATGTCCAGGTGTGCTGAGAGGTAGAGAGCTCTTGAAACACATTTGGACACACACACACACACACACACATACACTCACACATACACACACGTCTGTTCGGGCGAGTGGGCCGTGTGCTGCCGGGGCTCTGTTTGACATACACCGTTATAATCTAGGTCCTGGGCAGTGATGCATGTGATGTAACCCACATCTTCAGGCGCATGCGGCCACTCAGCATCATTATGAAACCAAGTAGCCTAATCTACTCGTAATCTCATGCCTTCCACAAATATACTCAACGTGTAAGACCAAGGCTCACATCCAGGGTTCAGACTTAGGAGGAAGATGTTTGGACATTAGGTTAATCAATTCAATAAGCCGTGCTAGTAGTTTGGTCACTCCCTAAAGCTACGGATACGAACACCAATATCCACACACCAGTGCTACCAGTTAGCCTTCGGGCAAAATGGATTGACAGACTGTGATCTCCAAAAGAAATTACACTATTTTACGGTTCAGTTAGAATTGCTTTTAAATATTATTAAGAAGATTTGTTAAATTACATCTTTCTAAATGGCTTTTTGTCTGAGGGGAAAAGTGACTAGTAGTAAATCAAAATATATATTTTATTTTCCATTTAGTTATTGTCAACAAAAGTGCACATTTTTAGCTTGAAAGCCATTGCTGCTGTTCGTGTTCTGCTACTGTTTGAGAAAAAATACAATAAAATGCACATGTTTGAATGTTTTAAAAAACAGATTTAGGTCTCCTTAGAAGTGTTTTAATTCAGCACGATGACCCTGTCTCACAGATCACTTCACTAGACACAATGACCAAAGCCAAATATTGGAAATAGGACACGCTGACAATACAAGAATTTTTATTGGTTAAAACTCAGTTCTGAAAGAGGGCTGGACATGGGACAAAAAGCAAAGAGAGGAATGGAGGCAATGAGGACAAAAGATAGCCAAAAGCCATATTTTAGGACGGTTTTTGTGCTTCAATGGAAAATTAAAAAGAAGACAGAAAGAAAGAAAAAACAATGCAGTTATGTTGTATACTAATTGAAATTATTTTGTTTTGGTTAATCACTTTGATAAAAACATTGAAAGTGTTTCTTTTCAAATCGATGTCACGTTAACAAACCATTGCCTTTTTTCCTTTTCTTTTTTTGTAGAGCGTATTTTTGAGGATCACGAGAACCTGGTGGAGAACTTGCTCAACTGGACCAGAGACAGCCAGAACCGCCTGATGTTTACTGAACGCATCGAGAAGTACGCGGTGTTCAAAAATCCCCAGGTAAGCAGCTAATTTGTAGTATACATTATTCCACATATTTAAGAATGTATGTTTTAATACTATGTCTTTTCACGCTGAAGAACTATTTGCTGGGGCGCAAGGAGACGTGTGAGATGACAGAAAGAAACAAAGAGGCTCTGTTGGAGGTAATTTATTTCCTGTAGTTATCTTCACAATCAAACTTCAAATTATTATGATGTATTGGTAATTACCATAACTATTTTCCTATGCATATTAGTAGTGTTTTATGTTGTGGTTTTTTTCTGTGAACATAAGGAGTGTTTTGGGGGCACTTCCGTTTCTGTTCCTGAGATGGAGGGAGTGCTGTGGCTGAAAGAAGATGGGAAGAAATCATGGAAGAAGCGATATTTTCTGCTTAGGGCATCTGGTATTTACTACGTCCCCAAAGGAAAGGCCAAGGTCAGTGTGAAGATATTCTAAACAAAATTTATATTATTATTGTGTTAGAATCTGGACCCAAACTGAGTGACTTTAACTGTCTCCAGGCATCCAGAGACTTGGTGTGTTTTCTCCAGTTGGATCATGTCAATGTCTACTTAGGCCAGGACTACAAGAGCAAATACAAGGCTCCAACAGACTACTGCATGGTCCTCAAGGTACAGCACATTTAAACCTTGTGGATGTGTTGCCCTCTAGTGGTGGCATAGGAGTAAAGCGCGATAATTATTTGTATTGGAGACTAGACCCCCTCTTAATTTGGCTCTGTAAATAAATTATAAGACTAAAATAAATCATAAGTAATATTTATCTTGGTAAAAACTGCACATATTAATTTCTTTACACTAAAAAACTCAAGGAGAACATATCTATTCTTATACTCTCAGGTTCGACAACTTAGTCATGTTCTTAATCATGTAGGAAGAATATTAATAAGAATAACAATCATCATAATAATAATAATAATAATAATAATAATAATAAAATTTGGTCCATGTGCAGCACCCTCAGATCCAGAAGAAGTCTCAGTACATCAAGTATCTTTGCTGTGATGATGTTCGAACCCTCCAGCAGTGGATCAACAGTATCCGTATTGCCAAGGTAAAAGTCCTCTTTGTGTGCTTTTAATGCAAAATAACATGATGAATGGTGCTTTCAGTTTTTGAATTATTGCAATGTTTCTTTATTTTCTCCATTTTAGTATGGTAAACAGCTGTATATTAACTATCAAGAAGCCATGAGAAGATCTGAGGCTGCTTATGACTGGTCTTCCCTCTCATCCTCTTCTATCAAGTCAGGATCAAGCTCATCAAGCCTTCCAGGTCTGTCCTATCAGTAGTGTTTTAAGCTATGCACATTTGTTATTACTAATGAAGAATTGCTTACTTACTGCTGTGTTGTTGTCTCTGTGATGTAGAATCCCAATCAAATCACTCAAGCCAATCAGACAGTGGCGTGTCAGAGCTGGCCTCATCGAGCCACACTCGCTCCCAAAGTGTGGTCAGCTCCATCTTCTCTGACGCCTGGAGGAGGGGCACTCAAGGAGAGGTACGCGCACGTAAATTTGACTTGTCACTAACAAACCAGCATTGTACAGCATTTGCCATGATCCCCTGTGCCTTTTTGCTCTCCTGCCAGAGGTCTAAAATGAAGGGACGTTTGGCCGTTCCTCTTTGTGCAGGAGGAGGAGGGAGTGGAGGTTAGACAGGAAGTGATGTACAGACATGTCAACAGTCCAGCTGCAGCCTAACTGTAGAGAAAAATATGACACTAATAGACACTGTAACTTTTCTGGTGAAGGGTCCGCTACCTGCTTGTCTCCATGGAGATGATATTGCTTTTCCACAGTAAGGATTTAAACGTAAATGCATGCATTTAATTTAATTTACTGCTTTCATTGCAAAATGAATGCCTAGTGGCTAAAAGTGGTATTTAAAAATGTTTCACGCAAAACAAATCTCCATGGAGACAAGGAGGTGGTGGATCATCCACTAGAGAAGTTACATAATGTATCTTGTTAAATGTTGTTAAAACAAAGCATTTGGTATTTTTGAGAGTGAAGTAAAATGGATTTCAGCTCTAGAAAACATAAGCACTGCACATCACATTTATGACACATTAGTTATAGGCTGCGGTGGGGTCAAATGCTTGTGCGACTCTATTCAACTATAAATAAGCCGTTATTAAACATTATTATGGCTGCAGCTGTAACTACTGATTTGATTTAACCACATTGTGTGATGGCCTTGGAATGTTCTAACCAAAACAATTAAAAGGTTGTGAAAACATTTGAAGCAGACTAACAAAACCTGAACTGTCACTCTGGTCCAGCACCATGAATACAAATACAGTATGTTTTGAGTAGAGCGAGAGAGAGAGAGAGAGAGAGAGAGAGAAAGAGAGAGAGTATTTTGCACTTTGAAGAATGAGAGCATTACTGTTAGACTTTGGAGTTGTGTCTTCATTGCACTGGTTTGGTTCCTAGCATCTTGTCCTAAATAGACTTGATCAATCTTCAAATATTTGTTAGTTATTTTTCACACCCAATGTTATGTTTGTCTTTCCAGATGATGAGGATCGACCCTATCAGTAGGCCCATCCCAGTGCAGATCCCGACGCTCTCCACGCAGCCGCTATCCCTGTCCCAGCCGACCACCCCTCGCACCAGCTACACAGAAGAACTGAACTCCGACGAGTCCACCCCGTCGCCCCCATCACCCCCACCCCCTCCGCCCCCGCCTCCCGTAGAGATCCTGGCCCACCAGCCAACCACTACCTCTCCTACGTCAAGTACAGCACACTGGCTCGCCTCCAAAGCCAGAACCAAGCAAGGCCTGGAATAGTTCTCAACACTGTGCCAGCGCCATCGAGCAAATCCAACTACAACACTCTTCCAGCGGGATACAACGCCGCCGCCGCCGCCCCTCTTCAGCCCCGTCTCCTCCGCCTCCCCCGCCGCTCGCCACCCCTGCGCCTGGATCAGCCATGGCCATGTTGAAGTATGGTCCTCTGAGCCCGCTGCTGCTGCTACTGCTGCTGCTGCTCTTCCTCCTCCACCGCCTATAGAGGAGATCCCCCAGGAACCCTCCTATCTCCCCCTCCGCCCCCAGAGACTCTTGAAGAAAACGGCCTTTCCCCCTCCACCTCCACCTGGGTCTTATCAAATGTCTTGCGCCCATCTCTCCAATTCCGGTTTGCAGCAATTCTTGGCACAAAAGTTTCCCAACATGGTTTATGACTTCAGCCAAAATGAGGAAAACACTGCACCCCCTGCACTTGAGTTGTCGCCACCTGCCACACTTCCAAATCTAAGACCTGTGTCGCCCAATGCACCGCCTCCGGCACCACCTAAAACGTTCATGAGCCCCTTCCCGCCCCAATCCACTCGCAAACTTTCAGGGCCCGCCTCACTTCCAATGGCTCTCTCGCCAGTGTCCCCCACGCAGCCATCCAACACGCATGGGTCGTTCAAAAAGCAGCAAAGCTTTTCAACAGGACACTCCCCAAATCAGCCGCCGCCCACTCTACCCAAACAGCACAGCCTATCATCCAAAAATCTCACCACCCTGTCCCCTTCGCCGTCATCTGCATCAGTGTCCATCGCGGCCGCTACCTCCTCTTTGGTTAAACAGATTGTCAATCAGTTCCCAGGAAACTCCCCACCTTCCTCTCTGCCAATGTCCAACTCCACTGAGGGGTGCAAGTCCAGCGCTCCCCAGTCTCCTCCAGCGGTCAAAGCCAAACCAAAATGGCAACCAGGGGTAGTGGTGCAGTCACCGGAGTTCCCCCCACCGCCAAATGATAACGTCCCACCGCCTTCTGCTTCTAACAGCTCATCAAAAACCGGATCTCCAATTAAGAAATCTCCCTCTTCTTCCTCCACTGGTTCAACCAAACGCGGGCCTCCTCCGACCCCACAGCGAGCCTCGTCAATGCGCTCAAATTCAGGCGAGGCGCAGGAAGAAAGGCCCAAGAAAGTGGAAAGCCTTGTGAATAAATTTGGCCAAGGGGCTCAAACTGGGACGTCCTCCAGTTCATCATCAGCAACTGGGTCTCCCTCGAAGGAGTCGGCTGCACCTTCTGCTCCTCCGAAACCGGGTAAACTGAACCTGGCCAACTTGCCTTTAGCTCTGCAGGGGTTACAGACTGGACAACTGGCAGAGTTCCCCTCCCCTCCTCCTCCGCCTCCCCCGTCTCAGCCGCTGCACATCGACTCCCCTGATTACTTCCCTCCTCCCCCCAGTGACTCTGAGCTCTTCCCTCCGCCACCGCACCCCTCTGAATTTCATCACCCGCCCAAAGTAGCGGTTGTGAATCCTCAGCCTCAAATGCAGCAGAATCCAGTATCATGGAAACAAAGCTCTCTGAAAAAGGGTGCAGTGCCTCCTCCCACACTGTCGAGGCGTACCAGTAACACGCCCCAGTACGACATGGCGCCTTCAATGCCCCTTTCTCCGCCCCCTCTGTCCCAAACCCCGCCTCCTTCCTTAACTTCCTACTCGTCTTCTGCCTCCCCTGTGCCTCCCACCTCTCCTAAATCTGTGGGTCCTGCAACGCTCGCACTTAAGACCAACTTCCTCGAAGACCTGAATCGCACCCTGAAGAGGAAGTCTGTGTCCCGTCACGGCTCTCTCACCTCCTCACACCTCATCACTTCATCCAAGATGGAGCCCATGGCCACAATGGACGACATGGCACTTCTCCCCCCTCCTCCCCCTGAGCTCATGCAGCAGCAGCAGGGCAGCCGAGGGCACTCCAAAACTCTGTCCCGCCATCACACGCACTCCCAGTCCGCCAAACACGCCAACATCTCAGGCTATGCAACGCTGCGGAGAGGGCCGCCTCCCGCACCGCCTAAAAGGGACCAAAGCACCAAACTGACCAGTGAATGGTAGAGGTGGACGTGTATAGAGAGAGGATCCCAATCTTACTGTGTGTAATGGCTGTGACGAGGAAGAAATGTGTTTTGTTTACTCTATAGATTCTACTATAGGAAGTATTAGCCCCCTAACTTTATTTTTCAATTGGTTTCTTAAAAATACACTACCTCTATGTCAAAACAAACGCCCACAACGCAAGTGTCAGATGAGAGAGTTAAAGGACTAGGGGTAAATCAATGCCGTTACATTTTTGCCATTGGGAAAACACTGCTCCTCCTCTATAGGTTTCTGGTTTTGGGCAAGGACACTGGCAAAGCCTAAAGAAGAGACCTGTTATGAACAAAATCTCCCAACATTTCATTCTAAATCATTTACCAGGATACAAGTAGCAAACCCAGTTTCCAAATCTTAATATAAGATTATACTTGTTCCCATTATTCTCATTATGAATATTACAATACATGTGTTAATCCAATGAGTAAAACTATATATGTGTATATACTATATGTATACAAGCAAGCCAGAAATGTCACCTATTAAGCTTTTTCACAATGTCTGTGCAGCTTTGCAATTCAAAAGTATAAAACAAGACTTGAATGACAACAGCATCAAAGAGACATTTTGCTGCATTTGATCTGGTACTGCATGGAGCTGTGGGTAAGGAAGTAGCATTTCAGATGAAGGGATAAAATAAAGAAGGAATCAGCCACGAAGAAGTGAGGATGTAAATAAATGAAACTTGAGGAGCGGGACACTCTGAGAAGGAGCATTGCCATTTTTAAACTTTTTGTGTTTTTATATAAGATTATTTAATACTGGAAAGATATTATTATAATTATTTTAAGTTTATAGAGTCAAAGAAGAATGAGTTTGACTGGATGTGTACCCTGTGTTGAAATGTTGATCTGAGTTACCTAAACTTAATCAGTAGTTTGGGTGGTTTTGCCTATCCATTTCCTTCTAATTGATAAAATCTCCACTATTTATAGTTTGTCGCTACAGTAATAACAGACACTATGCATACGTTTTCCTGCTCTTTCTCCTTTTAAATGTATTGAGTACATTTGACTGAACTGTATGTGGCTTGTGTGAAAGACCACAGTTTTGTTGGGATTTCTCTATTGGACTGTTATTTATGGATGAATCACCCCCAACTGTGTAATCTGAGCTCAGCCTTAACATGTCAAGTGGTGCAAGTGATTCTGATACAGGAGACTATCAGGACGTCTGTTAAGTCATTAGTCAGTGCATTAGTTCTTTGTTTGCTAGATAGTACATCAAACAGCCAGTCATCTGCACTGAACTCTGTTTGGCCGATCATCCGTTTTCTACTTAATAAACCATTCACAAGTTTTGTCAGTTTAATGACTTCTTGTGTCTTTATTTATTCTCATGCTCAATATGGAGTCATGTTCTAGTTCACCTTTGAGTCGCTTTAGGTATGTTCACACTTGTCCTGCCCTGAGCCCAGTTTAGTCCAGATGATGTTGGATGCGGTGTTTTTGCAAGACTAAATGCCGCCCATGATAGTTCCTTACCTTATTTTTAAAGCAGTCTAGATATTGCGCATGCAACGTGAAATGGAAACACATGTTCAAAATGTTATCTTAGTCATTTGCATCAAAGTTTATATACTTGCTTCAGGTTGTCTTAGTTAACAATATGGTGTTGACAAAACGAATATCACGATTTTGATTTGATCACACTTCATGTGCACTTGTCTTTCGTTACCTCTGATTATAAAAGATATGTTCATCTGAAACTTTATCCACATGTCTCTCCTTCAGCGCATAATGGGGGGCTGAACAATAGGATTTGTTTTGTGTTTTGAAAATAGAGCCGCAGTAAACAGAAGCACTGAATCTCAATGTGACTATAAATCACATCTCAATTCTGTTACATTACTTTACCTCCAAGTGGCATTTTAATTGCCACTGGAGACTAGCACAGCTCTAGTATATTGTATAGTGATGGTTTTATCCTTGACCAAAAGAAAAATTAAATGGCTGAAATAACAGTATTATTAGAGTAATAAGATTTCAAACACCAGACATTAGTGGGGGAAAAGCCAATTTTATTGATTAATTAATTCCCTTCAGCAGAATACTCTGCAGTTACAGAGCACATGGTTTGGGTTTTGGCGGTCTTGCTCAGCACATACAATGCTACATGCACAAATGATTTGTGGCACATGAATCATGCCCAACTAATGCACAATTATAGTGCAATGTACTTAGTGCATCAGTGCAAGGAACAGATTTGATTCACATGTTTTCCATTTTGTCTCTCTCAGTGCAGAAGTTGTGAAAAGTGTCTCGCTAAAAGGCACTTGGGCAATGGGGAAAGCTCCAGTTTTCATGGTGGGTTGACTTCAGTTTCTTGTGTCCTCCTGATTCAAAGATGAGCAGAAAGATCAGAGAAAAAAAAAGAAGAAAAAAATGTATATATTTTATTGGAAGTGTGACTGATTTTTGCAGAATTTACCAAAACATTGATCCACTGTGAGTTGCTGTAAATGTAAAGCGAATTCCTGTCCGTCCTTAGAACCATCACATTCTCAGCCCGCAGCCGCCTCATCTGCTTTTCTCCATCAGCCATAAAAATCTGCAGAAAACACATTTGAGGTTCATCACGAATTTAAAATGACGTTCCTTTTCAGACCACTAGAGGTAGCTGTAACATAAAAAAGGATCCACTCATGTGTTATTACACTAATTATTAAACGTATTGTATTCCCAAGATGGTTTACGTTCTAAACTAAATATAAAACAACGTTACTCTTTTTATAATTCTGGAAATAACAATAATCAAATTTTTAGAAAATAATGACTCACATTGTACACTCTGTTGTTCTCTCTAAGGGGCTGAATACTTGAGCAGTTGCACTGGGCTGCAGCACCTGGATCCCCTGGATCTCCCTGACGGCCTGGCAGCACATGCACTTACAAACAAAACAAGCATTTTACTTTGCTAAATTTAAAGTGGGATACAAAAGTTTGAATTATTTGAATGTTGCCTCTTTGTCTTTCATGTTATAGAATATAATTAAATGGTCAGGTGAGCATAAAATCTGGCCATTTTTGTTTGTTGACATTTTAATAATTATAAAACGTTTTACTACACTACAATCTACACAATATGTATATTTCATACCACTAGTTGCTGTCAACAAATTGCAATTACAAACCTTGTCCTGGATTTCCAGAGACTCCAGGTTGACCATGAAGCCCTGCTGGACCAGCATGTCCCGTCTTTCCTAAATGTCCATCAGACCCTTTAGGCCCCTGCAAAAGTTTCATTTGGTTTGTATTTGTAAAGCAAATTAATGCAAAATCACCTATAATCAGCCTACCACTGCTCCTCTGTTACCAGTCTCTCCTCTGGGTCCCTGCTCTCCTCTGTAGCCTGGATCTCCTTTCAGACCTGAGTCTCCCTGCAACAATGTATTGTAGTACTGTAAAGAAGTAGTGTGTATGTGACCATATTTATGCAAGTTTGGTTCTACCTTCGCTCCAGGCTTTCCAGTGATTCCTCTGACGCCCTGCACAAACACATCAAAGCTACTTACTTAGAATAAAATAACATTAAAAAGTAACAATACCTTTTCTCCAGCAGGACCTGTGTGGCCTTTGGCTCCCATTTCACCCTGAAAATATTATGAAGACACAATGTAAATCCAACAGTTGTATTATCAACATTCCACAACACGGATGTATCACAGTATATTTGTAATATAAGATAAATTACCTTAAATCCCTTGGATCCCTTACTGCCCTGTCAAATGGAAATATTTCAAAAACACAAAGATGCTGTGAAGACCAAAAGAAACATGCATTAGCTGATACCTTTATCATACCAGGGGTTCCTATGTCGCCATAGAGGCCTCTCCATCCTCGTTCCCCTTTGTCTCCCTATACAAATACAGTAAGTACAAATAAAACATTAGACAATTTAGTCAAAATATATAAAGTATTCAGATGGAAATCTGGTATAACCTTAGTGCCCATCTTTCCCATTGGTCCTTGTAGGCCTGTCTCTCCCTGTGGACCCGGAACACCTGGATCTCCCTGACAACAACGCCAAATGATTTGATTAGACGATCTAAGTAAATAGTGAATGAATTCATGCCCACTAATATTGTACATGTAACTCACTGCACCTTGGGCCCTCGGAGTCCCCTGCAGCCCTAAAAACATCATGGAATAATGTTATTTAAGAGTTCAGATCAAAGTCTTATAGTGAATACTGGTGATTACGCTTGTACCTTTTCACCTTTCCGCCCAGTGATGTGTTCAGTTATGTCAACCTGGAAAAGCATATTCAACATAAATCATATACATTATGGAATATTAAACAATACAATACAATAATATAGAATTACCAGTAGCTCTTGTTTTCGTTTGATGGAGGGGAACATGGGAGGAGGAGCAGGAGGTGAGATGAAGACATTGCATTTCTTTGGAGACCATCTACTCAATGGAAATCCTATGGACAAACACAAACGGCTGGTAAACACAATGTAAGCAAATCTCCTTTATATTTATAGCTGCGCTTCAGTGTCATAGTGTGATATACAGTGTCACTGACTGTGTTTGACAGAGGCAGCGGCCAGATGAGGACAGCACAGCGCCACTGTCCAGCTCACCATCAGATAAACCAACATTTTTACTTTTCCTGCAAACACAAGAGTAAGACGTCTGAGGAATAGAAGTTGGAGTAGCATTATATTAGTACAATAAAATACAATTTTGGGGTGTGCAAAGTATGTATAGCTGTTATTGATTTTATTGATACATATTTAGTAAAATTCTTCTCTAATACTTTTTACATAAATGACTGTTCAAGACAAATTTGCGCTAAAACTAAAAATCTACTTTTACTAGTGTAATGCTTATTTGATTGGGAGAGTGCGTGTTAAAGGTCATGCTACATGAAAGCCAGATTTTATCTCCATTGTCCTCACATTCACAGTCCACCAGAATACAAAAACACTGGAAGAAATACAGGTGAATGAACCAAGAACACAACAAGCGAGCTGGACTCGAACCAGGGTTATTGGGCAAACGTTCTGAGTCCACTGAGTCCTCACACAGTACAGTTTATACACTAGTGCATGCTCAGCTCAATAAATGTGCAGCAATTAACTTCTGCAACTTGTACACACACATTGGGGAAAAAATGGTATGCAATATTTCTCAATCCAATCCAATAATATACATTTAATTTCTTTACCTAATTTGCCTTACCTCAGATGTCCCTCTGGTGTGCATTCTGCTCAGACCTGTCCCGCAATGGTGGTCCTGATGCAGCTGCTGGTCCCTGGTCATTCTCCAGCGGCGCAGTCCAGTCCAATCTGCTGGGCTTGCACACTCTGCTAACGCTAACTTATCTCTCTGGACTGTGGAAAAGCAGCGCAGTGGCTGGCAGCTCTATGCAGAAATAATCAGATAATTACCTTCACACTGAGCCAAACAGAAGCACCAGGCTGGATAGAGGGGAGACAGTGGAATAAGTCAAGTGATACGCTCTTACTGTACTTCCATTAAACTACAGGCAAGAGGCCAACACCCACACCGCGGTCCAAATGGGCTTTAAAATAAAATGGGTTTGTAGCATCAATACCAAGAACTACTTTTGACCAAAGAGGGAGTGAGTAGTTTACTTTAAGACCTGCATCTGACAGTCTAACGAAAGGTGATCAATACAACCATAACCATCAATCTTTCACCAATCTCTCACTAAACTGCAGCATTGAAGACAAGGATGGGACATCACAGAGGGATCGGGGAGCAGAGAGACAACCAGAGTACTTCCATGTTCAATTACATTAAGAGGATATTTGCACCAATGTCCAGTAAAAGCCCTTGAAGTGACAGGTTTCAGCCAAGAAATGTACTTATTAGCTCAATAAAATGTCAATTATAAACAAAATACATTTTTAGAAGTCAAGTAATTTACTCATTATCTTTTATTGAAATATTTAAAAAGATTAAAATATTGAAGTGCAGCATGCCTACAACTATGACAAAAGGTGACGACATTGAAGAGTTTACAAGGAAAAACTACTATTTACAGTCAAACATATCGACAGCTGATTGGGAGAAGGCTTTCTGTACATTTGTAGATTTTAACAATCATTTTACGTTTTTTATTTTGTTTGTATAAAATGCCCACTGTTAAGATCATTAAAAATATTAATTCAGCACAAGCAACTGTGTTTTGGCTTGCATTTCTAAAAAATAATAAAAAAAAAAAAAAAATCACATACAAATATTTTTTGCCAATAAAAATCCAATATTAATTCAAATTACATTTAGGAATTAAAAGAGCAATTCCAAACGATAAGTTGGAAGTAGAAACAGAATGAAGTTGAGTCTTCTGGCTGTGCTTGGCAAGACAAATCCCTAGAATATTTTTGATCGTCCTTCAGAGAATTAGTCTTATTGTGATTGGCTGTTTTTTGATAGGCGCGAGTTCATCTCCAGCACCACAGTCTTCATCATGTGGCCAACTGCTGGTGCTGAGGACGAGCTGCTGAGGAGAACAGTGGCACAGCGCCTCGGTGGTTGTCCTGCTGTGAAGAAATCGAGCTCTGACAGAAGGCATTACTTGGGACCGGTTCTTCAGAGGTCTGAGGTGCAAAGAGGGGTTTTTGTGCGCAGGTTACACAAAGAGGGGTTTGTTTGTGGTCACAGAAGAGGGGTTTGTGGTCACAGAAGAGGGGTTTGTGGTCACAGAAGAGGGGTTTGTGGTCACAGAAGAGGGGTTTGTGGTCACAGAAGAGTCCTGCTCCATCTTTTCCTCAGCAGAGACTGCATCAAATACCAGCTCTGTGGCTAAAAGGAAAACAGACGTGTATTAAAACTTGACAAGAATTGTTTAAATTAATCTTTTCTCAAAACAAACCTAAAGCATCTGAAGCAGGAGATTTCTGGTCCTCATCCTGGTTTTGAGCAGTGCTGCTTTCCTCCACTTCAGAGGTCATCAGCTCAGTTTCATCAAAACTCTTCAACTCGTCTACACCTCTGCCCTTTCGCTTCAAAAGAAAGGTTTATGTCAGACACAATCATCAATACTTAGTCATTAATGTATCCAACATTGACAAACCTGCTGTTCGTAGATTTTCAGAGCTTTCTTCACATTGGAAATTTTTGGTGATCTAATGGGCAGAACCTTGACTTCAGGTGGAGTAAGAGCGCTGAGGTCACCAACTGTTTTGATATTTCTGGCTCTAACAATTTGTCCAAAGCCACGGGACCTGCAAAATAACCAGACATTTTCACATAGTGAAAAAGAATAAATACGCACT
Organism: Chaenogobius annularis; assembly: GCA_015082035.1. Classification (NCBI taxonomy): domain Eukaryota; kingdom Metazoa; phylum Chordata; class Actinopteri; order Gobiiformes; family Gobiidae; genus Chaenogobius; species Chaenogobius annularis. Next base: position 746,896 of record BJKM01000330.1, on the reverse strand, counting down.
AATATACTTTGCCGTCTATACTCACCACATGGTAGAGGCAATCTGAGGCAGCACAGCCTCCACAGGAGCAGTGCAGCCCACCAGAGCAGGGTAGATACAGTCTTTAGAAACAGGGCGAGGTTCTTGACCCAGTTCTGAAATCTGAAAACAAAAAACATGCTATTGGGTTTATGCTAATAAAGTATAATAAAACGACTTGCTGTGGTCATGTTTATAATACCAGGCATTTCTTAGAGCTCTTGTAGCCTGGACTATTCAGATTCCTGGGACTCAAAGTGCTTAAGCCTTTAGTAGGTGTAGTGACAAACTGAAAAAGACAAGACTTTTTGAATTAACTTTTTTTTCCTGCTGAAGAGTAACCACAGGAACTGCTTTTACTTTAGGCTGTGGGATGCTGCAGACGCCCATCTTGGTTCTTCTTGGAGAGCTGGTTCTGAGAGCAGGGCTGCGTCGATCAATATCATCCGCTAGTTCCTGATGCTGGATTGGATCAGCAAATGACACTCTTCTCGACTAAAAAACAAATATTGTTCAGTTTATAATCAACAAAAAAAAAACTAAAGACCACAAATGTAGCTTACCTTGACCAAGGGTGAGGGAGTTTCCACCTCCAACGCCCTCTTCTGGGCCTTCTTGAGAATGCTAGTGGATGGCGATGCTGTGGGAGACCATGTTCCTTTGGCCCGGCTGCTTGGGCTCTGTCCAACCTCTGGTCCTGTGATTGCCTCCAGGTCCGTCTGCTTCACTGGGGAGGCTGGGGGGCTATTGTTAGCTGTAGTCGCAGAGGGCACCTCCCCGGCAGCATCTGTTGTAATTATTTTAAGTCCCTCAGACTGCTCCGCCACATGGTCTTCAGTCTTCTCTTCACTCTCCATGATCTGGACGTCGTTTTCAAAGTTATCCTGAATGGGTGTAATGCCTTCAATGACCCCTATGGGCTGGCCCTGTGACCCCTCTGTTGTTGTAGTAATCTCCTCCTTTGACAGTTCAACTGCAGAGGGGTCAGAGGGTGCACCAAAGGGTTCAGCACCAGTTTCATTGTCTTGCGCTACAATCTCAGCTTCAGAATCACCAAGGTTTTCATTTAAATTAGTTTGCTTTTCTTCAGCTTCATTCAAAGCCTCCGCCATGACATCAGGGACCTCCAAAGACTCACTGATATCCTCTTTTTCAGGTGACGGTGGTTGCGTTTCTTCAGTGGGTAGTTCAGTTTTCTCCTCAGGCTGTTCCTCCGTCTCTAATGATTCAATGTTTTTAACCATATCCAGATTACTACATTGTTGTGAAGCATCTGAATTTGCAACTTCAGTGTCCATTTGCTGTTCCTCAGTCTTGCAAGGCAAATCTTGTTCTTTCTTTGACACAAGATTTTCAATACAAACACACTTTTCTACATCCATGTCCACCGCTTTTGCATTTGCTTCATTAGTCTTTACCTCAGACATTTCAGGTTCCTGATTTTTTCCAGCATTTTCTGAATTTTCAATTGCAATACTCTGGGAATTATCCATCTGTGATGCTTCCAGATTGGCATTTGAAAGGTCATCTCTACTTTTATCATCTTTAGACGCCAATGTTAAAGGACTTAAAGCAGGTAGTATTCTTGGGCTCCTTCCTTTCCGTTTAGCCATTGGAGAACCTTCAGATTTGTCTAACGCTTGGGACTCCTTCAGCTCTAGCAGTGCAGAAGTGCGCCGTGTGGACCTCCTGCTCCTGCCCTGGGACGACTCAGGGTCTAGCGACTGCAAATTGTCTTGGGATTGTGTATTATCCTGTGCAGAGCTGGACTTTGCAGAATCTTCCTGCCCCATGCTTCTCCTCGTCTTGACATTGGTCTTTGTGTCAGCTCGTAAACTAGTTTTTGACAGTTTTCCTAGGTCCTCAGGAGTCTTTGCTTCAACAGATTCGGACAAAGCCTTTCTCCTTCTAGACCTGCGTCGAGTTTGGCTGTCAGAAGAGGAAATGGACTGGGAATCTGGACTATCTTGACTAAACTCTTCAGCCATTTGCATCTCAGTTTGAGGCTCACTTTTGGCACTGGTCCTTTGAGAATCAGAGCCATCACTGGGTGGATCCTTTGGATTGATATCATTGAGAACATTAAGAACTTGTGTACTGTCTGACTGAGAAGATTTTGCAACCCCTTTCTCAAACTCAACTTTTTCCACAGCTAAACAGTCTGGTGTGGCACTGGGGCTTGGTTGCAAGTTGCTATCCATTACTTTTATTCCAACTACTGCCAGCGAGTCTGGTGATGATTGGGGTTTGATGTCATTTTCTCCCTCCAACTGGTTTTCAGTTTTATTTTCACTCGGTTCAGCCTTTTCAGTTGCAGTTTCGTACTTCGATTTATCATCCATCTCAACATCAGGTGTTAATTTGCTTCTGTGCAGAGGTCTTCTCGGGGACTGGCTTTCATTTTCAGACTGTGACTCCAAGTCGGTTTGGCTAGAGTCTCTCAAACTTTTTCGTCTTTCAGGTTTATCCATGTAGTTCTGGGAACTGTTAAAGAGTTTGATTTTTTTCCCAGAGCTGGTTTGAATCAACTCCTTTTCTTTTTGAGATCTTGTTCTCAGCTGCACTTTGGTATCATCCTCCTCCATGGATTTGCTTCTTGTGTTGCGTTTAACTTTGACAGAGCTAGTTTGAGAATCTGCCTTAACATCCCCAGCAGAGCGCTTCCTTTTGAGTTGTGCAAATTTCTCATCCCGCTCTTCAGGATCCTCTCCTGGCAGCAGCGGTCGAACCCTCTGTCGGCTGGATCGTCTTGGCTCCCCCTGAGAGTCAACGTCAGATTCCTCCTGCTGTGGCGACTGGCTTTCCTGAGAATGTGATTTAGCTACGGTCCCCATTTCAGTTTGTGTGTCTGGGATCATGTCCTCATCCTCAGTGGTGTCACTTGGAAGTCGGTCAGTCAGCTTCACTCCTTTCATTTCTCTCCTATCTTTAGGCAGACGAGGAGATTCTGGTGTACCATCAACTAAGGTCTTTTCTTCCTCAATTTGCACATCTTGTGTGTTCGAACAGTCCATTGTGCGAGGAGTAGATTGTGAAATAGTTTGGCTTTTTGATGCTTGAACTACTAGCCCTGTGAAACCACTGCTAGGGCTAGATAGTTTGCTTTCTGCATACATCTCTAGAGTGATAAAGGGCTGACGCCTGCTTTTCTGTGGCGTACCCGATAACAAGTCTGAAGACATATTTTGGATATCATTAACTTGCGAGTTTGCTTCTTTACTCGTTTCCACTATCTGGACCCCCTCCTCCATAGACACATCTGTGGACTCAGGGACAACCTCATCCTGCTGATCATCGTCACTTGACTTTTGAACTTCTAGTTCAGCTTTTGGACTTGCAAAGTCTTGAGTCTCCATTGCCACAACTTCTTCAGTTTCTCCAGCTCCATTTGTTGGTTCAGTTGTAGAATCCTACAAAACACGTGCACAAAACACCAGAGGTTGAATACAGGAAATTCTTGGCAAATACCCACACCCCCAGGTGATTAGTCCCCCCAGTTCAGTTTGACCAAAACATGCTGGAACTATTAAACAGCTGGACATGGTTCAAGAAACAAGGCCCTTTACTCCTAGCATTGTCAATATACAATAATTATTGTATGTTAAAAGAGAAAAACAAAATGTTTGATATTCTTAAATAAAATTTTTAAAAAGCAGACAGACAAAAACATTACGACAGAGTATAAGGGCCAACCCCCCCCCCAAAAATGCAGAGCACTACGAGAATAAAGTAGTAAATTAACGAGAATAAAGTCGTAGTCAAAATAAAGTCTACATTTAAACGTTTAGGGGCCGGTGTCAACGTGACGTCCAGAACGCAAACGAATGGGCTTGGAAGAGTAAACATCTTAGAACTACATAGATGTACAGGGTCTGGAGTACTGGCCCCAGGCCCGCAGTACAGGGCCTGGAGCACTGCTGTGCAGTGCGCACAGCTCCACAAGCCCCTAGTGCTGTGTTGTAAAGCCTATGCACACAAATAACTCATATCAACGGTGACTTTATACAAAGTTTAGAAGGGTGAAGCGGCAAATTATTGGCGAAAATCGTCCAAGACTCCCTCACCTGCGGCTGTGGCTCTGGCAGTGTCCAGGAGCTGAGCTCCGCACGCAGGCCCTTAACCAGAGGGACATGGGGGCACTGCACGGGGGAAATGATTGATTGTGATGTCTGAAAGGCCCGCATTATAAAGTTCGATATCTATTGTGGGCTTTTGTGTTAACTTTTAACTCAACCAAGCCATTTTGATTACGGAGTTTATTATCGCTAATTTACGAGTTTATTCTCGTAGTGGGTTGGCCCTCATACTCCATCGAAAAACATAAGTCTTCTTTTAGTAATATTTTGACTTCCCAGGATAATTTTATATTTTGGACATTTAAAATTGGAATATTGCTCTAAAACAACTAAAATCCAGTGACTTCCAAGTTCCAAAGCTGTTGTGATAATGTTTATGATTAAGGGCTGTGCTTCTGGACCACGCTGCTGGCCCCACTAATGGCTGGATGCAGATCACAGTCTCCCCATGTGTGCCAAAATGGCAACATGACACTGCTAAATGCAATGCGTATTATTGTTTTATGAAAAAAAAAGGTAAAAAAGGGCAATAGGTGTGTATGGGAGGCAGGGGAAAAAAGTCAATATGCTCTTGAATGGAGGAGAATAAAGATTACTCAAACATGCATGAAACATTCCAAATACAACCTCAAGAGGTTTAAAAGGGGAAGGGAAAACAATGATAAAATCATGGTTAAAATCTTTTATAGGTAAATTTTGCATCAAACGTCTCCTAAATAGGCATACTAACACTTCTTAAGCGCGCGTTTTTGTGTCCAGTACCTTCATAGAAGCTTCGTCTTCTTTGGAAACTTCCACCACTTGCTCTGATGGCAATGGGTCCCTGAAAAACAATACTTGTTGAATGTAATCTTTTTTTCTTTTTTTTTTTAAACAAGAATCAGGATTAATCTGAAAATCTGCTTCATCTTACACTGAATCCTCCTGGCTCTGAGTATACTGTGTGAAAACTGTGGCGTCTAAAGATGCATCCAGGTTGTTGTACATAGCAGGGATGTCCACCCTGGATTTTAGAAAGCATTGAAAAACTAAGCCTATATTTGAGTTGTAAATGAAAATTCATTTTGATAGCTGACCTTTTAGTTCGCTTCACTTCTTTTTGATGTTCTGTCAAAACTCGCTCCTTTGTCTCAGGAGGGATGAACACAAAGTCTATAGATGCCTCTTCCTCCAGGACATTTCTGCGAGGAGGTTTGGGGGAACCAAAATCCAGTTTTGTCTGAGGAGGAAACAGACAAATGAATGTGCATTTCAACATCTTTTTTCATTGTTCAATGCATTATTATTTATACATTTGTATGACAGGCCTAACATTAATATTTGGGAACTTGTTTAACACTCACTGAAACTAGTTTTGATGTTCTGCTGGAGGTCTGATCCTTTGCCTCAGGAGTCTTTCCCAAAAGTGAATCCCTCTTTCCCACAGAGGAGATGGGAATACCACTTAACTTTGTTTCCAACTGAGAGCATTCAGACTTAAAAAAATTTTTTTTTTAAAATCCCGCAACACACACACAAAAAGTCATGAATGAGAGCAAAACATTGGTGTGGAGATCAAATGTGACTCCATTAGAAAAACAAACTTACAGACTCTTGTCCACTGAGTTCATCAGGGACGCTGACCACTTCAAAACCAGGAAGGATGATGGGCGTTTTCTGCTTTACCTGGCTCAGAATAGGCCTGTAACAATTTCACAGATAAGCATCTCTTATCAGTCTTGTAGCAGTTAAATACACAAGTTCACTCACTTGATCTCCTCCGGGTAAATAAGGCTGACTGAGTTTGCAAAGGAGGCGTTCCAGAACTGTGTGACTGTGGTTCTGAGGTGCTTGTTTTTGTGAGGGAAAAGCACACACAGCAGAGGGCACAGCAACTCCAGCAGCTCTGTGCTATAGGCCAGAGTGGACCGGGACTGTAGGCAGCTCAGGACCTCAGAGAGGAGCTTCTCCAACTGATGAGTATAAAAAGACAAGAAGTATGAACTTTAAAAGCTGCTTTACTAATTCTTAATTCACATTGCTTTGAATGTGAAACATACTTTAGTCACAAACTGTGAGGTGAACTTGGCTGGTTCAGTGGCTGCCTGTTTGTAGAGCTGTGAGAGGGGCTGAACCACAGCAGTGAGCAGCTCTTGCACAGCATTGGCCAGGACCAGATTAGTGAAGAGCGTGGACAGGACGGACACCAGCGCTGCACCAGTGGCATCAGACGAGGTGCCACATTCGTCCAAAAACACATTTAGACACTGAACCACCAGAGACTGGAATGTGGATAGGTTTCCTAAAACCTTGGTCCTCTTTTTCATCCAATTCACAGGAGTGTGAGGAGCTGAAGAAACAAACAAAAAAGTCTAAAACTTGAGCTGTTAGGCTACATTTAAGTAGTTCAAATTAGTATTAAGCTTACACTTGATCTTTTGCTGAAAATGAGGCGTGTACGGAGTGAAGTCCACACACTCTACAATTACTTGGAGAATATTCAAAATCACATTTAATGTTGAAGGAACCTGACAGAAAAAAAAGAATAAAAAGTTATGACAAATATTTGGCTGGCCAAAATGTCAATAGTATCCCCAAATTTACTATAAGAGTGTCCTTGTCCAATGCAGCAGCCATCTTGGTACAGAGCTCCTCACAACAGATGTTCTCCTCTGCAGTGACCACCAGAGCAGAGCAGCGGGCAAAAACCTTGTACAGCTTGGACCACATGGACAGCATTGACTTTTGTGAAGCCTGGACAAGTAGTTAAAAAGGGGTTAAATTCAATTTCCTTGAAAGGCTGATGTTCTCTCTATAATTGGTCAGACCTGTTGGAGGGGAGAGCCATGTATGAGGTGAGTAATTGGAAACATCAGAGCAGAGTACATGGCGCTGAAGTTGTGCTCCAAAGCATCACCTTGGTTGACCTCATTAGACTGTAAGAAAAGGGTTCACAGTTTGAATAAAGCCAGTATAAATTATACAATTTCCCAATATAATAAATAAAATGTTTACGTGTGCGACCGTGTCTGTTAAGGAGTTGACCACAACACTCCACATCTTCCACAGCTGCTCTTTGTTCTGAATAGTCCCTGAGCTCCGTTTGATGGCACTCAACACTGCCTCTCCAAAAGCCAAGGGGGAAGTTGGCCCAGAAAGACCACAGCCCACCAGAGTTTGAAGACAGTGAATAAACCTACAAACATTTAATTATAAAAAACATGTCTTTATGAAAGTTTGGTTAGCATATACATATTACCGTGTGTGTGTGTCACACATATACATACACACACACCCACCTCTCATCTTCAACATAGGCAGACAACATGCTACTGTCATAGAGGAGTTGAATTAGAAACAAAGCTGGTGTTCCCTGTAAAAAAAGAGATATTAGATTAACAAATTGCAGGTATACAATCTATAAACCATAAAGAGGACACTAACAAACAAAACATCCATTTTTCCCACTTGATACGAGGCAGAGCCCAGAACTCTGGGAGGAATGCCTTTTACAGTCGCCTCAATCAAAAACTGTGGCAGAACACATGAAAATAAAAGATAATTAAACAGAAACAAAAATTATATATAATGTCTTAAAGCTACAGTGCATCTTACCAGCACTTTTTTTGAAGGTAGTGCTTCAGACGAGACAATACTCTGAAGCGCCTGAAGAGTGAAAGTGAGCACTTCACAACCCTGACGGTCTTTTTTAGAACCAACTGAATGAAAAGATAAAAAGGGTTAGGTTAGGGTTACAAAGGTAATAAGGAAAATGTTTGGTGCATACATTTAGATAACCATCATTGGGAACAGGCCCCTCAGACTTTTACATCTTCACAAAGTCCACAAGAAAATGGACTCTCTGACTTAAACTGATAACAATGTTAGTGGGCTGCACATTAGATGAGGACGAGCACTTATTTTTCTTCATCTCAGTGACAGAGCCCAATGTGAATGCTCTATGTGGCGCTGCCAAGCAAGACTCAGGGCTTGAAGAGGCTGCGCTCACAGCAGCGGCCACAATACATGTTGTTATTTAGAGAACCAATAAATATACAATAAAAGGACTCACCAGATTCAATGGAGCAATTAACAAACTGTACAAGACTTGTCCATAAAAGTGTAAGAAGAGGCTCTGTTAGGCAAAACAAAAACACCTGTTTTTTTTTTAAATCTTTTAAGCACATGTATAATGTTTAAACAGGTGTCGTGATAATGAATGCACCAAAGCAGCAGTCCCTGGTGTATTAACTGCAGGCCTTGTCAAATAATCATTGTTTTTAATATACATAAAGAATTTACCAGGAGCGTCTTTGCCGATCTCAATAACTCCATCTCTGACATATGTGATGAGCACAACCGCATGTTTAGTAAAAGAAGAAGTGCCAGAGAGAAAGGGGTGCTTCAGGGGCTCTGGAAGAGAAACAGCGACACATCAGTCAAAAGTTTTTGTTATTATATTTATCGTGGTCAAGTCTCGTACCAAGGCTGAGATTGAGTTTATTTTTTGCTGCAGCAGCTACAACCTCTGGGCCCATGAAATAGTGCAGGAGCATCTCCAGACCGAGCAGCTGGATGGAGGGGAAGATGGATTGACCATTGATGCTGGAGTTTAGGTTCATCCGAGGAGTTCCCACTGAAGTGTTCAGCGCCGCTGCACCTGCTGCAAACAAAACAAACTGTACCTGAAATGTGTAATGCGCACTAAATATGTCATTATTGTTAATGTACAAACCATTCTTGGGAGTGTTAGGTCCTCCAGTCGGAATTCCACCTCTGGATGGAGTTCCAGGGACTGAGACTGACTCGCAGCCAATTGTGCTTTGGAGCAGAGGAACAGAAACCTACAAATATTTTACAATTAGACAACACTCAGCTTTAATACTTGTATATATTTAATATACCATTGGGACAGCCCAATATTGATTCTTTCAGCTGATATCAATATCCGTCATGCAGTTGTGGCAAATAAACATTATCTACTTTTATAGCAAGGCCCCGTGGCCCACAAACTGACATTAGGATGTAGTATAAAAAAAGAAAGTTGAATTCTGTCAACTGGACAAAGTTATACAATGATTACAAAATAATATTTCATGAAGTGATATTTCTTTGTATTTTTATGAAGATTTATCTTCAGTTTCATTTTAACCATTTAAAAAGATATCTGATACACTGAGGACAAACTGGAAATGAGATGTGGGCAAACAGACTGGGATTTTGTATGTACGCGCGCACACACACGCACGCACGCACGCACGCACGCAGATAATACTGACCGAGTCAAAGTTGGTAGCCAAGTTCGGACCAAGTTGAACCACCAGGTACCACCAGACTTCCACTTTAGTGAGCAGCAGCGGCTCTGTCCTGACATTGATGGACGAAAGCGGCTGCATCAAGAGCTTTAGACGTTTAGAGCTGCACAAAATATCTTCAAATTACAGAAATACAGATCATTATAAAAACAGAAAATATTTGAATATTACAGATTAAAGAAAACTGTCATGTCACTAACCTGGATTAAGGGCAAAATTGTCTATCAAACTCTTCCAAGCAAGAAAAGTGATTTTCTTGATTGTTGGAGATGAGCTACGGAAACCAAGCTCTTCCAAATGCAGCAAGGAGTTGATAAATGGACCTCCTTTATGTAAAAGCTGAGAGAGTGAAGTGATGATTAGATTAACTGCTCAAATTAACTATTAAATACATTTTTAAAAAGACTTTACCTTTCCAAGTAATCTTACAAATAAAGACCAAAGCTTTAGCACATTAGTTTCATTCTTAGTCATAAAAAGCTTCTGCATTTCTGGGATCAATTTCTGTGAAAAAATAAAAATAAAATAACCGCTGACAATAGCACAAATTAAGAAATGTGCTGTCCTACGCAGTACTTACAGTGGACATCAGTGGTTCAATAATAGCAGCCACTTGTGTCTGTTTTTCAAGTAGTAAAGGCATGCTCATCTCCATCGCGGCTGCAGCTCTCAGACGCACTTTAGAGGCAGAGTGCACCACCAGAGGGATGATCAACTTGGCCCACCGCACGGCCCCCTCTCCCATCTGTGCGGGAACCTGCTCCAACATCCTGTAAAGACGACAAAGTTTAAAACCACTTTAAAACTAAAATGTTCTTATTCACGTATTGCTGACTCCACCTGATTACAACATTTAGAGCTTCATGTTCCATTACGACAGACTGGATGTCCTCTCTGCTCCACACACTTTCCAACGCAATCAACACTGAAGGCACCTAAGAAGCAAAGAAGCTACATGTAAAAAACAAAATGACACATTATCATATAAGCTTAGCAAAAATACACACGCTTACTTTTGCTGCAACTACTTTTGAAGGAAAGTTCTGTTTGGATATCACCCATAATGCTCTGGTGCATGTATTCTTATCGGCCGACCTCACCACTAACGAGCAAAGTTCTGATAGTATCTCCTCTGCTAAGGTTTCTGGAAATAAAAATAAAAAGCAATTGCCATAAATAGATGCGTTACGTTAACATTTTCAATATAAAGATATGTTTATGTTTTATACCTGTTGCTCCTGAGATAACGTTAGAATGATAGACACAGAAGCCCAAAGCCTGAAGAGCCGCTTGGCTTAACTCCACATTTGTACTAGTTATATGAGCCTTTAAATCAAACAATATATTATCAGCTGAATCTATTGTTACTTACATTATTTATACAAAATGTAATGCTTACCAAAATAATTTTACCCAAACGGGAAAAGTGCTTTTCAACTGCAGGCAGAAACTGGCGTCCTTCCTCTCCACTCAGTCGGCTAAATAAAAATGTCAAAGTTAGTTGAAAGTTTGCAGTTGAAAGTTTGCAGTTATAGTTTGTAACAACAGTTGGGTCCTACGTGGCGATGGTGAGGTAGGCGTCGGTCTGACTGGACTGTCCCGCAGCATTGTCCTCCAGTGACTCGAGCAGTGGCAGGAAACCGCCGTTACCTGGAGGGTTCGCCGTCGCCATCATTATGACTGCTCTCCGCACGCACTGAAAAAGGCACAGCAAAAAAAAGGAAGAGTTGAGTTTGAATGACAACATTAAAAAAGGCAAAAACAACAACTAATTCCCATGTGGGTGGTGAGTATATCCATTCTGGAAAGTCATTGTTTACCGTGACAATGTCATTTTTGCCAATTCAAATTACCCAAATTATGAACTATTCATTTATGAACGAAACCAGATGAAGAGACTGAATGCATTGATTGAGTGTTGAATTTTATATGCAGCTTAGCGTGACCCACAACAAATTCTCTCTTGGGGACAATTCTTATCTAATATTAGTGTAACTAAATCACAAGGCAATATCAATCAAATGCCAGTGCAATTTGAAATACAAAAAGTCCTACCTCACACCCATTTGCAAAAAAGAGATAGAATTGTTGACATTTAGCTAAATAAACATAAAACAACACTAAACCATATTACAAGTGGAAAGAAGAAAGAAGCCATCACCATCACATGGGAGCAGACTTGTGGGCCAGGAGCAGGCTAATGCAAAGATCACAAACAAGCAAATGTGTTTTTCTACTAGTACAAGAACTAACTGGTGTTTCAGGCTCGTACTGAAGCTAAATGAAACCTGTAGGTAAAGTTTTCTGCTGCCTGATGAAGAAAAACTTAGCAGATGTATCAATATTTGTGGCATTAGCATTAGCTGCATGCTCAGGCTCCAGAGAACAGCACTGTCGCGAAAACGGATCTAAAACACACATGTAGCTGCACGCTGTATGTCATCTAATGTTCTCACAGTATGATTATTTGGACAAACTTTAGGATAAGTGACAAACAGCACTAAAGTGAGGACGGGGAGTTACATGATACTTACAGGAGCTGAGATCACAACATGCACCGCTGCGCCTCGGAGCAGAAACGGGCACAAATGCAGTAAACTCACGGACGATTTACTTCCGATTAGGAATAAATAACGTTTTGTGAGGCCGTTTTGCAGCTTTCTTTTGCTGTTGTGTCTCGGTAGTGTTGTTCCCCGCGAAACCTCTGGCGCCAAAGCAGCACGCCGACGTACAAAATACCCTCTGACCCCAGTGCGTCACGACGAACCCGCCCACTTCACCATATATGGAGCGTTTCACGATGACAGCCGCAGGGAAAACCATGGACATGGGGAAAACAGAGAAATAAATAATAAATACATTCTTAAATAAATTAATAGATTTCTGTTGACGGCTCTTTATCAATACTCTGGCATAAGTTTATTTTACCAATAAATTCCGTTGTATCTAATATTTATTTCTATATCTGCATCAACTTGATTTTGATGCTCCAACAGGCTCCTTTGTTATTAAAAATAACACAACACAAATTGTGTCACAAAAACATATGTTTAACAGGTTAAAATAGGCAGGTTATTACATGAAACAATTATTTACGAAGCCTAAATCCTTTTTCTTTCCTGGCCCAATGGCTTTATTAGACAGTAAAGTTGTAGAGTGAAATAGGGAGCGAGAGGGTATAGACATTCAGCAAATGATTGAGGGCACAAATTGAACCCACAATGCAATGGTGGTAAGAACCAGACAAGTGCAACACTGCACCACCACTGAGCACCTGAATTATTTTTGATGTTTTTAAGGCTAATTAAGCTGTAGTTATTTAGTTATTCTAAAATGGTACCTAATATATTAGTAATTATGGTTGACATCTGTTTATTAAATTAAATCTTTATTATTAGGGCACCAACTCTGTTCATTCCTAATCTTTGTACATTGATGGAAATTGTAATACAAAATTTGCATCATAAATACAAAAAGCAAAAACAGCAGAAGGCTACATATTGAAACAACATGTTATCAGTTGAATCCATCCTTTAAGTTGTGAGGAATCATCGATGCATTAACAGCTTTGTACTGCAGCTGGAAGCCTCCCGCAGTGACTGAAGCGTCGGACAAAAACTTCAATGTCATCACGTTTCCTATGAAGGCAAAACAATTGAAAAATAACATATTTTCGTTGACTAGCAAACAAAACATATGCACATTTCAGGCAAACAAATATTATTTTTACAAACAGATTACGAACATATCTTACAAGAATCTTAAGATCATCCGTGATGATGTAACTAATAAATGATATAAACCTGGAAACTCACCTGTGCTTAAAATATCATACGGTAGAAAATCACCACAGAATCTGAAAGCAGAGCAAACAATATATAAACATGCATTCTTGCTATGAGCGTGTTCACCTTGAGACTTTAAATGTGCCCTTCCTCACTGACCTCCCTGCCAATCCAGTCACGTCGTCGTAGCTGTCGTAGACCTCTAAGTAGTCGGCCAAGCAGTCTGTGTCGTCCTCCACGTCAAACTCCAGGAAGTGTAGGTGGATCCTCTGCCCGAGCCTGACCCGAATGTGCCAGTAGCAGATCTGTTCATCCTGGTACTCCTCAGGGAAACCGGGCGACTGGATCACCCTCTCGGGCTCTGTCAGGACGCCACCGCACTCCTTAGCTGCAACAAAAATGAGATGTAGACCAGAAGACCACAGGGGACCACATGACCAATGAAGTTGCTGATTGTTGGGAAAGCCTGCTAACATTTAGTTTGATTTAATAGCACATTTAGATCAATAGCATTGGCATTCACGAATACATTTGCTGCAAACAGACTCCATACAAATTAAAAATTACATGCCATGGAAATTCAGTATCATTTTGTTGATTATTTTGTTTCAGTAATGATTTCTATCTTCTTTGTGTTATAAGTTGCTGTAATCATAAACATGTCATGTTCATTGTTCTGAACTTATGAAAGAATTTGTTGTTTTTAACAAATAAGACACACATGTTGAAATAAAGCGGAACAATCCAGGGGGTAGCAACTGGCTCGAATTATTCATCATTTATAAACAGTACAACTGTAACCATGCCCAGGTTTCCTACACTTACTTCAACTGCCAAGTAAAAAAAAAAAAAAAAAAAAAAAAAAAAAAAAAAAAAGTAAATATCTACAGAATGTTTGATTAAAAGAAACCTAAAAAGCATTCTTCCCACCTCTGGCCTAAAGGGTCTTCTGACGAACATAATCTTAAATGTTGTCTGGCTTTACAAATGTTCAGTCCCCCCTGAAGCTTCTGACTCATGCAGGTGGAGTGTGCTGCTGTAAAAGACCACCCTGACTCTGTGTTATCATTACTCCAGTCACTTCACTGATGCTCTCAGCGTCATCTTATCCACTCTCTTCCTCTTATCTTATTTTGAGTGAGTCCAAAATACAGGACTGGGAGCGACTCAGGTTACAGCTTTGACATCCTTGTTCTCTCAGCATAGTCTCTCATCCTTGCACAGTAATGTTACGTGTGGGACATATTTACGTTTCTGTGTCTACTTTTTGTATTTTGTCTGAACAACAAAACACCAAAAACTTACATTTACGATGCAGAAGTTACATTTCAAAATAACTGAAGAAGTACTCATAAGCTGCACTAAACTCATAATAGAAGCACTACATAAGAATTAGTATTATTAAGGTAATTATTACAAAAGTGTGTATTTCCCTGGTACTATTTATTACCTCAATCTACCTCAATCTTGGTGCAACACACTTTCCCAGATTGCTACCCTTAAACAATTATGGTAATGTGATTGGAGAGTTTAAACATGCGACACAGTACGACACTTTTAATGCTCACCGTTGGGGTTGTAGCAGTACACGTCCCATCTCTCGCTCTTGTTGAGTCTGTATCCGTAGTCGATGATACCGACTTTTCCAAAGCCACAGTTTGCCCCGGCCTTGACAATGGGATATCCAACTCGCCCTTTATCAAACCATCCAGCTGCGCACATATGGAAACCTGAGCAAAAGAGAACAGACTTTATCACTACATTGTTTGAAAATGGTCAAATAAATACGCAAGATTTATGTTTCCTGTTTGCCAGAGTGAGGAAACTTGATGAGCAAGCTTGTTTTTTCTTTGTCCATGTGTTTATGTGTTTGTGTTCATTGGAGGCTCCAGTAAAAAGCATATGCTCCAGATTTAAGAGACTAATGGCGACTTGGCATCAAAGTCTTCACCTGAACAGCAATGTTCAAATCCGACCTGTCAAATCTGACCAGTTATTTTTCAGATTTTGTTGTTGTTGCCCGTAGGCTTTATTAGACAGGAGAGGACAGGCTGAAATGGGGAATGAGAGAGAGGGGAGGACATGCAGTAAATCGTCGGAGTCGGGACTCGAACTCGCGACACTGCACCTGGAGCTTAACCACTCCACCACTGGGCAGCACGACCAGTCCGTTTTAATCTGGCCCATGTAGAGTGATGTAATGGTGCATAACCAAGCACTTGTGGAAAGAAGTTTTACAGTCTGTTTTACAGTGACCTTTGACCTTAGAAAACAGGAAACTCTCCCTGAAAACATTCCACGCCTGAACAGATGGATTAATTAGAAAAGGTTGTAGAAAAACAATAGATAAGGTATTGATCTTTAAAAAAAACAATATAGCAGTAGTTATCCGCTAAAAGTTACTGTAGTGTGTCTTTGATACAAACCGATCTGCCGTGCTGCTTCCAGTTGGTCATAAGTGGCCACAGCCCCCCCCTCGAATTTGCAGACGGCAATGGCTTCTTTATACGTCAGCTGGTATCTCCCTTTGCGTGATTCCCGGTGGTAGACTCCAGCTGCCTGCTCTGTCCAAGCACAGACATATTACCTGTTACTATACGGTAAAAGTACAATAAGCGTATAAAAAGAGTACATGTGCATGTTCTTCACCCACATTTGGAAAACATTTTCTACATGTCACGACAAATGGCCCCAGTGTCTATGCAAGCGCAATGAAAGGTCATAATTTAAGGCATGTGTTTGTCTGTTCACTGTAAACTTTATCAATGACTCTACGAAGAGGTTTTAAGCTTATGAATGGAAGATGTTTTCCCCAGGATATTTTACTGTATGTATTTAAAGTCCATGAACAGCAAAAGGTAACGTGTCAGTAATCTTACTCTAAACTATATTATGGTGGTAGTAGTAATAGTAACAATGGTTGTGCTGAGTTCAGGTGTTCATTGTCAGTTCACTTTTGTGTATGATATAGAAGTGAGTCTTTTCTCATGTTTATAGCAGCAGTCAGAGCAGTCATAAACATTCTGCTTGGCACAGGACAAAGCTGGACTCGTGTTTAGACTATTAAACTGCCTTTAATGAGTAAATATTGCTGCTTGGTTTGCACAAATGGACAAAACAAACCGAGGCATGCGCATACTTATATAAAATCCAGGCAGACTAGACTAAAAAGGTTACAACCTGGTCCAAAGCATCTCTCCTGATGAGGATAATGTGTATTGTACACTGCCCCTGTCTCAAATAAATAAACCAACAAGCATAACAAGATGCTCATTATCATATATCGCAACAAGTGATTGACTTATTTTAGGAGTAAAGTAACAGTAAACGACTCACCTAACCATATTGAATTGTGAAATATGCCGTTGCGGTAGCCCCATGCATGTATCTCCTTCAGCAGCAGTCCCAGAGTCCAGAGCAGAGTCCAGACCCTCATGATGTAGTCCTGGTCCACAGCTGTGCACTGAAGATGTGTCAGAGCTCCACTGTTTTATACTCAGCCCCCCACAGAGCAGAGCAGAAAAGAGAAAAGGAGAGCAGAGGAGGGGAGAGGAGGGGCTCACTACTGTTCTACTGCGGGACAGCCTGCAAACACACAACAAAACAGTGAGATGACTTTTGGGGTACAACATCAGAATCATAGAAATAAACTGTCAAGACTTTAATAACTTACTTGTGTTACTTATTCATACAGGGGCGATCAATCGTAAGTTGTAAGCACTTATATCTCACAGCATGAAGATTCCAGGTTTTGACCCTCAGAGCCAGTCCCCCCAAGGGTCAAAACTTACAATCTTTCTGCGTGGAAGCTGTTCTGAAGCTGTTGTTCAGATAAAAACCCTATTCTTCTTTGATGTCTGTCCAATAAATAAAAAACTTGGCTCCTAATAACACGGTTTGTATTTTTAAAAAAACCAAAAAAAACGTATTATGGTAATTATGAAATGTTGTTGTTAGTAAGTAAGTGTTAACTGAAATGTGGAAATGTTTTACTTTTAATGTTTGCCCTATACCTTTTCTGTGGGTGACTCAAATCTGTTACAACACAGACCACAGCGGATCCAGAATTTCCCAAGAAACCGTAGGCTACAGTCCCGGGCCAAACAAGGCTTTTCCAGATGTTTGAAATCCCCTCAAAGCTCAGTACACAACACATTACAAAAATAACAGCGCACCACCTTTCAGTACTAATAAGTCTGCACTTCAAGAACAGCAGTCCAATGACAACTTTTGTGTTTGTGGGAAGCTAATCTTCAGAGTGGACATGGAGAAGGGGCTGCTGGGTAAAAACTGGACTGAATCGGTTCCAGATGTTGTAATGGTCTTAGGTGAATTCTCATTGATCGCCTGTTTAAACCTACACATGGAAAGTCCAGCTCATAACAGCCTTAATATACAGGCCTGGTCCACTTCACTAGAGTCATGTGTTAGTCTATTATAATGATTGTGTAGGGCGGAGTGAGTGAGCGGTAGCATGAATAAGCAGTTCATTAGTACCATGCCTGTGAGATCATGTCTGTTGTAAGAGTCATATATATATATATATAAAAGAAACTCACTTTTTTACAACTGGTTGAACTGATGAACCAGGAGTGTGCGGGAAGTCTTGGGTGTTGGGTGGCAGTGATTATGTTAGTAATGGATGACACATTTACCACGTCTCACCAACAATTTCCAAAGTTTTCTGCTATTGAATATGGATTTTCCCATGTCTCCCAGGCCTCTGTGACGTTTGGAGACACAGACTAATCTTTTACAACTGAGATCACAAAAAATCACATCCAATTATTGGGTAATCTGATTACCAGTATCATTGAGTGACTGCAGTCCATAGAATGCGGTCACTATGTTCTTGTGTATTTTATTTTACACTGGTTTATTATTATTATTATTATTATTATTATTATTATTATTATTATTATTATTATTATTATTATTATATTTTCCATACTTTTTTCCATTAGGCAGTCACTCGCAATGGCTTCCTGCCATTGCCGTATCTAGTTATTATTATTGTTATTATATTTTCCACATTTATTCCCGTTTTTCGGTGGGCCGCTCAGGTCTCATTCCTTGTCCGATTTACGTCATTCAAAGTTCAGTTTGTAGATAATTCTCGTGTGATTCCTGGACTTGCTTTCGGTATTCCTCGGTCTTGTCATCTTTTCAGGATTCGTCTTAAAATTTTCCCTATCTCTTAGAATGGCGGAATGTTGGTGATGTTGGAATGTTGTGACATCATCGTCATAGCAACTGTACAGAAAACGCCCATGCATTACGCAGACCGTCATGGCAACTAGGGCTCAGAATTAACTACTATTATGATTGGTGCTCTAGCGCCACCTACAGGAATGCATAAACATTACTTTGACTTTTATTAGTGAAATTCTGCAGAGCATTACTTTACGTATCCTGGATCTTAAAAATCCATCTGACCTTTGCCCCATTTTGTAGTTTGGCCTCTCGGACCCTCCACATCGAAGGGTCCGGCATTAATAATAATAATTCATAATTTGTTTTTATGTGTTTGTGAGCATTAATTGCGCCCC
Organism: Chaenogobius annularis; assembly: GCA_015082035.1. Lineage (NCBI taxonomy): Eukaryota > Metazoa > Chordata > Actinopteri > Gobiiformes > Gobiidae > Chaenogobius > Chaenogobius annularis. The sequence continues at coordinate 728,174 of BJKM01000330.1, read as the reverse complement.
TGCTGGCTAATCGTGAAAAATACACTACAGCGCATCGTGCGTTCTGCTGAGAAGGTGATCGGCTGCAGACTTGCATCTCTGCATGTCATGTACGTCTCCAGGGCTCTGGGACGAGCAGGTCGGATCACAGCTGACCCTCCTCACCCTGGACATGGTCTATTTGAACCACTCCCCTCAGGCAGGAGGCCACTCCCCTCAGGCAGGGGGCTACGGTCCATCTGGACCAGAACCTCCCGCCACAACAATAGTTTCTTTCCCTCTGCTGTTGGACTCATGAACACTTCTTAAACACCTGCCACTTTAACTGCAACTATTAAATCAGTGAGTGATTAAGGTGTTTAGACCTGAATACTTAGGCGTTACGTATTCATTTCGACACCAACAGACTTATGCCACAAGTGTACATTTTAAAGCACATGCTCGTTATAAGGCAGACGCATCCTGGTATGATGTAGTGGGGTTCTGTACATACACTCCTGCGCACTCGCTGAGGTCTGACAGCCAGCTCCAATCTCTTGTCCCAAAAAACGGGCCTTTATTCTTTGTCCTCCATTTTTTCAACTTTATTGTGTCGGCGGCTTTATTCTTTAGACTTCATTCTTTACACTTTATTCTGAAGACTTTATTACATATCAAGACGGAGGCCTCCTGCCTGAGGGGATTGGTTCAAATAGACCATGTCCAGGGTGAGAAGGGTCAGCTGTGATCCGACCTGCTCGTCCCAGAGCCCTGGAGTATATAGACGTGTGAAAAAGTGCGTTTTGTTTTTGCATTAGGCAGTGACTCGCAATGGCTTCATGCCATTGGCGTTTCTAATTATTATTATTATTATTATGTAGTGTTGTTGTTGTTGTTGTTGTTGTATTAGTATTATGGTTGTTTTTTTGTTTTTTTTATGTGTGTATTTAAGAAAATCGAGAGTGTACGTTTTTGAAAAACAAAGAAAAGAGTTGCTACAGTAAAATGGAGGTCAAGCTATTGACTTTTTCTGACCACTTGAGGTCACTGTCGCTCTGTGTAAAGATGAAAATCCAAGCCGTTATTTCAACGTGCAAACATTGTTCTTGTCCTGTAGTGTCCAGCAGGGGGCAGTCTCATTCTGCTTGAATGTGTTTGACCCTGTGTGTGGGTTTGAATGAAAGTCTGATCCATTTGGCTTTGAAACGGCCTTATCTTCCAAATATTTACATCAGAAAAGTCAAAGTGCAGTGTAATTTATATTTAAGCTCAGAGGAAAACATCATGATGCTTCTTAGTTTAATTATTGGAACCACTTCCAGCAAGTTTAAATTAAAATCGGATGCAACAATAAGATGGTAAGGAAGTGTCGCCCTCGTGCCTCTGATTGCTCATGCGACAATAACCGCATTCAGGAGCCGGGGGTCGTAGGTTAAAAAGCACCGTGACTTTTGGACAATGCCGTTCCGCGCGGGTCACGGAGCTTTTGTGATGTAGATCCGTCCTGAATGTGTCGCAGCGGAGAGAGCAGCCGGTGAGGTCAGTGCGCACAGTGGCTTTGCTGTGCGGGGGCGAGCGCAGACCACTGGCGCAGACAGGCGGAGCTGCTGCTGTCACCAGTTTAGACCGTATCCCACACACCCATTGGCATAAAACAGGCTCGTTCCACCGCTGCATGTTTGCATCAGAGCATCTGCAGCAGAGGTGCCACATTTACTCTCTGAAAGAAATTGGGCTTTTCAGTGTAGTTTTCAGTACTTTTACTTCCAGTAAAATTTCACTTGAAGCAGTACTCTTACTTGGGTTGTAGTTTTGATCTATTATGACCAAAGCATCATCAATATTAAATTATTCCATTATTTCAACTTTTTATAGGCCAACTTTACATTCAGATGTTTTTTCCTGTTTTTGGAAAATTACTAAATCTGTGCATTACATAGTGTTTGCTTGTCCGATTATATGAACTCATAAATCAGATATTAAATATATTTTACTTACAAACTGCAAGTAGTTTCTTACCATTACTTTTTTACTTACGTGCTCTAATGTTAATAGGCCTCCATAAGACAAACAGTAAATCTGTATTTTTTGTTCAGACATCGTTATAGTAGGCTTACAGACTTTATTGGCCAGATAATTGAGGTCTCAAATGGTTGCCTCTGGTTATAGGAACAAACCAGTCCAAGCCTATAGTCACTTCTGTACAAGATCTCCGAAGAAACATGTTATGAACCAATAGTTACACGGTCTGTATTGTTTGTGGCAGTTTGATGAACACCATAAAATGTATGTTTTGCAATATAAAAGTGTTTACATATATTTGAAACCATTATGAAGCTTGTGATTCATTCCTGCAGATTTCACTTCCTCTGGTTACTTCAGCCACTCCCTGGTTTTGTATTGCTCTGATCCCACTGTCACAATGACTGACAATTATTAGCCTTCCTCAGCACAAAGCTAATGAAACCTTGGTGCATACACAGTCAGCAACATTCCTCACTTCCTATAAATACACGACCTGACCGTGGACAAGAGAAAAGATAACTGACCATCAAGAATGGAAAAATGCTTAATACAGAAGGAAGTCTTAAAAACAGAAGTGAAAATGGCAACTTTATCAAGGGAGGTGTCACAGTCTGACTAAAGCAAACTCAAAGATTTTTACAAACTTTTATATATCATATCATACTAAACCGGTTTTGTTTTGTGAATGAAAACATAGAAAAACACACTAGCAGGGAGAAACATTACTTTATAGTACACAATGCAAGTTTTATTGTAGTCTTGTGCAATATTACATCAAATGACGGTGGACCATTGTAATTAATGATCTGTACACGGAGATTCTGGTTTAACATTGACCTAGTGGACAACAATCAGGCTTTTGTAAACTCTGCCAAACCGTACAGCAATATTTTTTCCATTTCATTTCATATATGTACATACTGCACATACCCTTGGATTAATATATACATTCACTCACACACTTTGCACACAACTCCAAGTTCCTGGCAAATTTGAAGAAGTCTCGCCTCCTCCCTCAGCTGCACACGCCCATGAAACAGTCCATACTAAAGGCTCTTCAGTGGGCAAAGTGATTTAAGATTATGCTCAGTGTCTTATGAGGACTCGAAGTTTCCCCCCCAGTCACATGGAGTTGATAATGTAGCAGCCATATGTTTAGATTTTTAAATAGAGACCATCCACATGAAGGCAGCTACTGGATTATAAACTCCACCGCAGGCTGGTTTTATTCTACTTTTCACTTCCTGACGACTACCCAGACAATTATAATTTTACGTTTATCGGTTGAGCACCAAATGGTGTAAAAGTGAATGAAATTATGGCAATTATAGCACCAGATGCTAACCCAGAATGTTATTTCTGGTTTGATTAGCCCACTGTTTGTAATATACCTCGTTAGTAATGGAGACAGGTCAGAGGAAGGAACACGTTTTGCTGTGAAATCTTTTATATTTGTTAACATTTAAACACATTATGGCCAGCTTGTTAGTAAAGATAAGCCAAATGTAATGGATAGATTGTCACTCCATGTTTTGACAAGCCCTTGGCATTTAACAGCATGTTTTAGTGCAAATCAGAAAAAGCTTATCAGAGATAGAAAGGGTGAAACTAGAAAACCTCATGTCTGCTGACATTAACATTAAAAAGTAGAATAAACTTGTGAACCAGAGGCAGGGGGAGCAATGGAAACTCTAATCAGATTTATAAAAGGGAGTGCAATTGGAGCCCACAACAGTACACATTCACACATTATAAAAAACACTTTTAAATCTTTACAAGACTATTTGTGCAAAATGGAGGCTGTATTGCTTAGTAATTGTTAGTAGTACCACAATATCGTGACAGCCAACTTCTGCAACATGTGCTTTGTACTGCTGAGAATATTTTAGTGACATTTTCAACAAGATCCCATTAAATCCATACTCAGTACTAAAAAGGCATTTAGTGTTTATAAAAATATACAATTTTGGGCCTGTACAAGGTGTGAGTGGACAAATTCTCAAGTTCTTTCCCAAAACGTTAATTTCTTCTGACCGTTTTAGCCAACATGCAAACAAGAAAAGAGAAATCCTGTCTCCCCAGTGGCAGGCGTGAATCTCCTCTGCTAAAAAGATGAAAAGGCCACAGAAGTGCAACTCTGGCACACTGCGGTTCATGCCTGTGTGTGACTGGTGCAGGGCAGTGCAGAGGGGAGAGAGCGTTTGTCCTTGGCTCTGTGATCCGGACCGGTCCTGCCGTGCCCTAACTGAGGGATCAGAGCAGGCCTCCATTGTTATACGACTTCCCAAACATGTTGAAGTCCGTCTCGACAGAGTGTGTGGTGACGGGCTGCTTGTACAGAGGGTTAGAGGCCTGAAGGTGAGAAAGACATGAGTGTTGGTTTTTGGAGCGCAACAGGGGACAAAAACTTCTTTTTTTAGTGAAATATTTAATCAGATGTTGGGGTAACAAATATCCATAACACTAATGCTTTAAAATAAAAATAAATGCTTATTAAAATGTTTCAGGAATAGATTTCAAAAGTTCTGTATGGTTGTGACTTTCAACTTACCCCATAAAATGATTTGCCCCATGAAGATTACATTTGGATAATATTTCTCCAACCAGAGAAATGTTGTCAAACTCACTCAAATCCTGAGCTGAGCATGTGAATACATCTTTTTTTTTCGGAACAATGACAATTAAAACCCCTCTAGAACCCATGAGATGTATTAAAAGTGAGTCACAATATGACACTTAGCTGTGCAGGGATAATATCCCCGCTTCACTTTTGCGTCTGAAAAAGCTGTTCTAAAGCTATTTTCACGGCCCAAAAATCCAGGGTTTGAGAGCGATAGGAATGTGGTACCCCAGCTTTAAATTAAATTAAATTCACCTGCCAGTGATGTCCCGTTTATGGCAGCTCGATCTGTGTATCTGCAGAATACTCTGACCCTCTTTTTTTACTCACCATTTCATATCGGGCTCGTGATCTAGCATTTTGAAATCGTGTAAACTCTCTGCGGTCGTGAATGGTGATAACCATCTTCCAGGTTCCGAGCAGCAACACACCAATGAACAGAATACAGCCCACAACCGTCCCGAGGACTATGAGGGCATCTGGTCCACTCGCACACTCTGAGCCAGGAACAAACAAATCAATTCATTATTAAACATAGCAGCTTACACAAGGATTTAATTAAGATAGATGGACCCCCACATTATTCTTGGTCAGATTGCAGGACCGTTCTCTACCACTGATACATATGTTGTGACCTACTTTACCACGATCAATGCTATCTTTTTAAATGCTTTATGGCACACACTGAATGTAATGCCTTTTTAAGATGTGGACCCCAGGCAACGGCTAATAGAAATAGCCAAATTAATAAAAACTTATTCTGGGTAGCTAATGAAAAGCATCACTTTCATTACCCTTTGTTCTGATTGACAGTAGAGTAGACACCATCACCCCAATGTGGCCCACATGAATAAACACTGTATGAATGCGTTTCATACAGATTAAACCTCATCACTTGGTCATGTGTCTTTTCTTTGGGCTCAGTTTCAGTAAAAGAGTCACAGCTTTAGATTGCTGGCTCTGAGGCAGAAACCACAATGGAAAACATGGCAGTTCAGCTTGAGGACAGAACAAATCAATCAAGAAGGTGTTGCTTATTTTGAGTGCCTTGATACTAAAGAGATGAGCACAAAGGCAGGGCTAATTTGTTGTTGATGGGTTCACTGACCTGGCTCTTTAAGGGCAGTGAGGATGGACCGGCCACTGGCGTGCTCAGAATAAGTGAATTTCATCACACAATCGTTGTCTGTCTTATACAGACATGGAACGGCACCGGGCTCGTCCGTTTCTGTGGAGAAGAAACAAGGAACATTGCAGTATTGTTTTAGGAGTGCTACTTCCTTTAAAAAGGTGCAGTATGTGACTTTTCAGCAGGAGGTTCCACCATGCTTCTAAAAGGGAGATGTTATGGTTTTCCACTGTATGGCATTAAATGTATCTAAATTCGCAAAGACAATAGGGTGACATCACCAGGCCACATTACAAGCCAGGTCTTGGGAGAGGTCCCGCTCACAGTAAGAATTAATGTTTTCAATGTACTTCTAACACCAAGAACCTAGAACAATGCTGTGTGGGACACTCCAGGCAAAACAAAAACATTTACATGAAAACAAGTTGTGGACCCTCAAACAGAAAAGTTACATCAGGCACCTTTAAAAGAAAGGTTGTAAACACAGACAGAAGCTTTGTTATTCATGGGTTTCAGTTTCCTTTTGGGGACCTAGAGGGAGATATCATTGATTTTAATAATAGTAATACTAATGCTTTACACTTGTAATGCGCTGCACTGTTATTCTTCAATCCCACACTCTGTAGTGGCAAACAACAATTGTAGCCACAGCTGCCCGGGAGCAGACTGACTGAAGCGAGGCTGCCAATCTGCCCCATGGGCCCCGACAACCATCACGACTGTTTCAACCTCTGAGCAACCTCTGCCGAAGCTACTGCCATTTTGAATTGCTGTTGTATGTTACTATGGGTATTACTTTCTACACTACACACTACAATACATTTTCAATTCTCATACGTATTCAGATCATTCACATGAAAAACACAATACAAAATAATGCTAAACTAATTTGACCGTTTAAATGGTACAGCTGCGTTTAGGTTAAAGCTGGTCATAATATGAAAAAGTCAAAAACATATAGTGCCCGTTTGAACAGAAACAATTAAAACATCTGCAGCCTTATAACCAAACTGAGGGCAAGAAAGCAAGCATCTCATTGACCACGCTTTACAAAAGCCAATCACTAAATATCGACCACATTCCCCCTATTGCTGTTCAGTGCTCTGCTTTTGAATCTATGTCCATCACCCAAACACATGCACGAGGGAGGCTGAGGTCAGACTGCGCTCCGTCGCCCCCCTCTATCTGACCCGCTCTATTTCATGCACCAAGTATGTGAAATGTACATGTGGACTCCATTAGGACCAGTCAGATGGCTGAACTAGTAGGGAAAGCTATGAAACACGTCAGATTTGGCCCAAAGCCAACGAGAGGGCCAATATAAGATAGTCAGTTTTACAGTAATGGAGATTTTTCCTCTACATCTCCTCTGTGCTGCAGCTTGACCATGGATTAAAAAGGTGGCTATAAATCCCAGCATCCTTAAACATGCACTGTCAGATCAAGAGTGACAGTTTACAATGTGATGTGATGGGAGTGGAAAACCTTTAAAAAGAGCAGCATTTGTCTGGGAATCTGAAAAAAATAGGGTGGATTAAGTTTGAAACAGACCAGATGTGTTGTGTGCGATGGTACAGCTCCTTCTGTTATTAAAGCAAACATCTGGAGGAAAAAGGAATAATAATCTATCTGCTATTGCTTAAAAAGGGTACTTACTTGTCAAAACTATTACTTTACATAAGTTATTCTGCAAAATACTGCTCTCATTCCTGGTGCTCCTGCTCTCATTATTGCAAATACAACTAGTACAATTGCAGCCAATACTTCCAACCTTCAACACAATTACGGTACAAGAAAAAAGAAAATGCTTTTTACTCATTAGATATTTCAATGAATTATCTTTTCCAATCCAAACAGTTGAAGCCAGGCATTAACATTTTTCTACCCAAAATAAAGTAAAACACATCTTATGCTCCACTTCTGGAAATTAGACTTTTTGGTGAAGGCAACGCTTGGAAAAGTACATGGACAGTTTAAAATGTTTTACGCTCAATAACAAACAATAAACATACTAATAAAACACACGTGTAATGTGAGAATTTGAACTGTAGCAGATGTGACACATGTAAATGTTTCCCTCTGCCCGCACTCAGGACGTGCGTTTGTGTCTGTTCAGTGTTTACTCACTCAGGGTCTCCACAGTGATGATCTCATCCTTACAGAGACGCTGGCACGTCTGATTGTCCGCCAGACGTCCAGAGTTGAAGAGACGGCACTCAACACATTCCCTAGAGCAAAAGAAGAGAAGTGTAAATGACTCTTTCAATTATGAAACACATCTTATTTAGCATAAATATTATATACAGACAACATAAATCATACTTTAGTGGGCTGTAAACAATTACTGTAATTCCTTGCAATATTCTAATTTATTATATTCTAATTTTAGAATAAGTCTTATTATAAGTATTAGTTTGAAGGTCTCTAATAAGGTCAACAATGTGCGCAGTTTAAGATCCAACTTCTGGAGTCCTTATTTAGACATGATAGCTATAACCATTAATGACTTGCTATGATTTTGTCTGCATATGTATATTGTCATAATCTATAATCTATATAACCCACGGATTTTTATTTACAATTGAACAAAACCGGTCTGACTGACTTCCGGCTGCTGGACCATGCTGCAGAGTCAGCCTATGAGAGCTACAGCTCCAAAATGGCCAAAATGGCTAAGTATTTGGTTAAGGGCTCTTAAAGTCCATTTTACATATCACAGTGGATATGTTTTAGCATGTATTATTCCTTCACATGATGCTACAGTATACACACAAACTCTGCCTTGACTCCAAAGCCAAGACTCTTCAGGGGTCAGAGGTCATTCAATTTAGCCATTGCCTTGGAAACGCGGCACATGAGCAAGTAAGGAGGTCTGTGAGAGGAGACGGCACTTCGTCCGCCCGACAGACAACTATTCACTTTACTAGAGTCCGGGCATTTAACCCTCACCTCAGCGGCCTCAGCGACCGATGCAGCTTCAAACAGACGCACACATGGTTCATTTTTGAGGGTCATAAATGGCATGAAAGTTATCTGCACACTTAAGACTGTCATCAAGCCTGGGATAAGTCAACTAGAGCAGACAGGGGTTCTTAACATTGTCCCATTGGGAATTGATTTATTGAAGTGCAGAAAGAAAGAATGTAGAAAGTATACCCTCTTCACAGCATTGACCCTGTTTAATAGTGACAATGTTGTTTGTTTTCATATATTTTTGATTCATCAACTCATAAATTAGACAAGCCCAGTTAGTTGCTTGGTTACAATAATGGAATCACTTCTATTGTCTAATATAGCGAACATTTTGTTAATATTGTGAAACGTTTTTGAAGATCTGCAAAGTATATAATTTGTGGTTAAAAAAAAACTTCCAAAGATTAAAAATCAAAAAAGTTATGTTGTGATTAGTTTTACAGACATTTCACATGATAATGAAACCTCAACTAATACGTTTAAAGACATCTCTGCAGGATTGAGGTATCCCGATAGATGCGTATAGATTTTTGTCCCATCTGCAGCCCATGTCCGAGCAGGAATCGAAATCATAAACCTCACCAACATTTTAAAACTAGGAAACTTTGGCAAGATTTTTTGTTGTAAAAGCAAAACGTTAAATCTCTTTCTGTTAACCATGAGTACTCCAACCACGTCCTATTCACTTGAAACACTGATGAAACACGACATTTGGCCCGTGCCGCCGTCACAAGCCTCACCTCTTGGTCCCACAGGCGTCAGGGCAGGTGGGGCATTTCTCACACGTGTCTCCGAAGGCCCCGGGTTCAGTGCACTGGCAGCGGCCGCACACGCAGCTGCCCCGCCCGCTGCACATCTGTCCGTCATCAGACACACAGGAGCTGGTCTCTGTGGGGCAGTTACAGTTGTCGCCGATGTATCCCGCGTGGCACTTGCACTCGCCGCAGTGGCACTCTCCATGACCTGAGGCGGACGGGCAAGACTTATGGGAGCTTTTAACATTATTCACCTTCAAGTTTACTGCCAACGGTCATCGCGGATTAGTCAGGGATTCAAGAATAGGCCGTTTTCACACTTTTCCCACCGCCTTTGACAGTTTTGACTAATCCAGTAGCATAGATTATAATTATTATTCAAATTTAAATAATGATTAAATGGTAGGTGAATTCAAGCACAAATTGCCAACATGCAATTTATTGTTTGTAATTTGTATTTGTTTAATCCAAAAATAATTTACCAGTTGGCAATTTTGCAACAACAAAAAAAATCCCACAAGAATTGCAAAAATGTATCAACAACTTTTTAATATTGGTAAACTTGAATGTAACATTGATTAGCAGCTTTAGTTTGATCATTGTTGATGTTATGTAGTATTAATACTTAATACCACCCTTCGAGGCCACTGCTGTTGTGACTATGTTGAAGAGTTGATGAAATTGAAATGAAACATGGTCTCATAAAACTGAAGTAATTATATCCGTATTTTGCGGGCTATAAGCCGCTACTTTTGTCAGATGTTTTGAGCCATGCGGCTTATTTAGAGGCTGCAGCTTTCTGTGTTTTTTCTTTCACCGCTAGGGGCGAACTAACCGAATTAGAATCAAACTACAGAAAGTTAAGCAAAGAAGCAGATGTTGCTTTTTTACTCAGCACGCAAATAGAACACGGACGACAAATTACCAAACTATAAATTATTTTCAAATTCTTGCCGCATCATTATGGAACCCAAACGAAGAAGTTCGTACGAAGCAAGTTTTTAAGCGGAAGGCCATCGATCTTGCTAGAACCGCGCGGCTGCACGCAAGCTTAACATCAATGAATGTACGGTGAGACGCTGGGAGGGGACAGCCGGGACGAGCTCATGCGATGCCAAAGTCAAGGAAAAGTTCTGCGGCCTATACAAAAGGTGCGGCCATGTATTGTTTTATTATCGTTTTTTTAAAAAATAGAGCAAATGCGGCTTATATAGGGGAGCGGCTAAAAGTCCGGAAAAACAGGTAAATGCTTGCAGAAGAATTCAAATACAAGAATACAGTTTGTGCCGATAGAATGTCCCTGGTTGAAAATGAGGAACCTTTAGGTTTCTAGACTGAACAAAATAGCCTAGATATAGTCTTTCCTCTTCCTTTTGACCTTGAACAACTGTAGCAGCTGCAGTGGCCTCACCAAACTGCACACTTACTAATTTATGTTTTTGCGGCATCGGCTCAACTCTGACAATAAACTGTGGCGTTAAAGTCTTGAACTGGGATTAGTCTCGGCTGTAGAGTGTGGCCACAACAAAACAAGGAGTGATTCTTGCAGCCGTTTTAATTGACGAAACATGACAGTTGACGAGGCTGCTTCACCCCAGTCCTGTACAAAGACCTCAGTCATAAAACTACTGTCATTGATGGACGAGGCAGAAGCAAGACCGATGTTACACAAGGCCACCTTATGCCACTGCTGTAATCTATATTTCAAGCAAAAGCACTAGACACAGGGCCAAGACAAAACGTTCAATCGTTTTGAATTTTGAAAGTGCACAGATTTTTAATCTGTTCGAGAGTACAGGGTTCACACAAATGTCTCACAAAAACTGGCCAAGATTATGGTCTCTTTTTGAGCAAGTTGGATAGCGATGGAAACTTCATGCACAACTATTACCCAAAGAGAGACCAATTTTTGATTATTTCAGAGGGACAACCCACCACAAAAACATTCCAGACAAAGCAAAAACATCTCCATGGTGGCGGACATAATAGAAAAGTTACATAGTGCACCTTTAAAGTAATGGATAATCTTTGAACATAGTTTGAAAGAATGCATAAACTCAAGCTACATGATTAAACTAAAATAGGTCATATTTAAATCATGAAGCCGTTGATTTGAGGAGGAGCTTCTTAATGGCTGCAGCAGACATTCTGGGACACAGGCATTTGGACCAAAATACCTCAGAGCTTCCAAAATACAAACAGTTCATGATACAACACAGACTCCCCAGAGGTCAGACGCTTCTCGGAGCCAACCAGGCGCATTCTGTCCATCCGTCGTGTGGTTCCTTTTGTAACATGTTGTGCAGACTGACAGACAAGGCAGCCGATTCTTTCCAATTCTGTATAAAACACTAAAAACTTTCCATTTTCCAAGTTACAGTGGAAAATTTGAACTGGTCAAAGAAACTGGTGCGAGTTGGCTACCAAGTGTTGTGTGTTCTGTGCAGCTGAGTCATGGTGCCAGTGCTGAGACTTGCCCCGAAATGACAGGAATGGTTTCTGGGCACAAACTGGGACAAAACTGGGAGGGTTTAGTTACTGGCAGGACTGGCAGAATAAAACAGAGCAACTTGATCTTATTTAATTTTAAATGATTGTTCAAGTCTCAACATGGTTCTTCTACAAAACAAGGCTAAGGAAATAATTTCCAACACTAAAGCATAACAACGCTTCTTGGTATACACTCATATCATCCCTAAAATCACAAGAGCAAATTCTACTTGTGCAGCATTTAAATGTAAATATTTTGTAACCAGAGCAGATTTATTTTGAGGGTAAATACAGCAAGGATTATAAAATGAGGCAAATAATCTACTTTTTTTGTTTGCACATTCTGTGGCCCTAAATTGTATTACTAAAAAGCACATTTACTAAATCTTGAATTATTTATTAAGTAATCCAGATTAATCTTCATTGATTTATTAACACTTTTAACAGCAGATTTAAAAAACAACAACAAAAAAACCAGTGTACATTTCAATGTTGTAGCTTGTTTTTAGTCAAATCTGTAAGGCATTGCTGATATTGCAATAATTCCCTTTTTATTGAGGTGAGACAGTACTTCTGCATTAATGTATCCTCTTTTTATGACCTCAATGCCCTGTCTCGTATCTATGGCCTGAGGTAATTAAGATTCCAAAAAGAAACTATTTCTCTGTAAATCTCACAGTGACAGCGAGCAGCTAACCACAAATCACCACTTATGAGACGAGTTGAATCCACTCACACGAAATCACCCACATTCAACACTTTGTGCCTTAAAAACATGTCTAGAGCAAGTACATACTCCGTTCTCCTTTGTGTGACTATGCTATTGTTCCCACTGGCTACGTACAAAAGGTGCCAGCCATTATGAGACTAAAGCCGAGTCAAACAAAAGTACTCACGATCAACACAGCTGTTACACAGGGACAATGGCACGTACAAAGATTCTGTTTTTTTCACCTAAACTTTAATCTAGATAATCTATCAGTCTGCACACAGTGTTACCACAGTGTTACCACAGTGTGTTACCACAGTGTGGGCAAATGCAAAGCGCTGAATTTTTTTTTTTAGAAACCCTTTGCAGCAAGAATTTGTACTTTTAAAACAAAGTACCTGAAGCTGAACATTGTGGTACATTTTCTCCAAAACATACGGTTGTCTATTCTATTCAGATCCAACCAAACATTTTGTTTGGATTTTCAAATCTCAATAAAGAGTTTGACTGAAAATATCCAGGAAATTCATATCTGTGATTTTCACCAAATCCAACCACTATGCCACCTGCAAACACTCACGTGACACTACCATCCACTATTTACCACAACCCTCAGCGTCAGACTGGCTGCTACCAAGAAAGTTTAAAACCAACCTCATTTGTTTGCTCAAGAGGAATGTTCACATCTGAACACTGATCCTAAAGTGTTGTCATTTCTATAATCTGCCGTTTGTTATTTATGTACAGTGTTGTTTCTTGACCTCCTGACTCGTCAGGGACTACAGACGGAAAGCAGCCAATTCTGTCATATTTACATTGTATGTTCATAGTATGCACTGTCCTTACAAGTAAATTAATCTAAAACTTTAAAGCAATTATTATAAAAGGAATAAATTATACTAAATAATTCCAGTGCAAAATAAGGCACAGCCCTGACCTACAAATGTTTCTGCCTGAAGGAAGTTGAACATTCCTCTGGATAAGCTGTGCTTACATAAAGACTTAAATGGAATATAAAGAGTAAAAGGAGGGCGTGGGTTATTTTTAGACAAATCTCACATATTGTTATTCCAAGTATAAATGACAAACAAACAAGTTCAGCTAATGCAGCAGTCTTCAGTGAAGATGTGGAAATAAAACAAGATGTTCCCGAAGAATAATATTACTGCTGACATCAGTAGGCCGGTCCAGCTGTGAGATCATTTCCTGTCAACGAATGTGAAGCCCGAGACAGATGTAAATCAATGTCAACAAACTAAGTCACTTTTGTCTAAAGAAGTTGTTATGTTGTTTATTCTATCATACTGCATACTGGAATACTACATCTAGTGGATGGACTGAAGAGGATCTCCAAGGTTATCCCCCATAATCTAAAAAGCAACATATTTTTTTAGCCATTACTGTTAAAAAGGAAACTGGTGAAAGTGGGTTAGGGTTACTCCAAAACTTACTCCAAAACTATCGTCGTCTCAACTGAGGAAAATTGTGGTTTAAGGAAAACTGTTCTCAAAACGCATCAAAAAGACAAGAAAATGAATACCCTAGACCAGTGATTTTCATAAGTGGGTCATCAATGTGATTTTACTTTCATCTTCTCTTGAGCTTTAATGAGAATCTAAGTGCATGAGATATTAATGTAGACGCATATGTCACAATGAAAAGTGAAGAGCAGACAGCTTCAAAGTAATAGGACATAATACAGAGAAGGAAGAGCTTCTGGCACACTCCCCATCAAAATACATTAATAGACTTTTTAACATCAGCTGCATTTCTGGCAACAGCCCTCAGACGCTGGTATATTTTTGTTATGACTGAATATGCTATGACAGGAAGACCAAGTAGATTTATTTTAGCCGGTTTCCAAATGATCACCATGGAAACAGTTTCATAAAAACTGCCATAACTGGAGCCAGCGACTGTAGTTCATCTGCACTCACTGACCCATATCAAAATGCACAGTACGTTATGATGGCGCATTCAGAAGCGCTCCGAAAAACAGCCGCCCTTTTCCTTGTGTTGACAGAAGGAGGGAGCCACTTCCTGCTGTGGTCAAAGAGCTGTCTGTGACCCGCCGGATGTGCTGCGTTCGTGGACATTCGGGAAAAAGAAAACACGCACTTTAACCTTCGACATCTCCAGTTGCCGTCTGCAGTCTGATTTTCTGCACTCAGCTGATGAGACACTTCACCAAATTCTTCAAATACTTGTGGTCCGCTCCATTTTAAAAAGGATCTTTGCACCAAGTTACAAGTCTGTCTCTGGGGAACGGTAAAAATGCATTTCCTCAATCTGGCAATTTCCTGTGAGAAATCCTAAATAGAACTCCATTCGTCATGCCATAGCGGCCAGGTGGATATTTAACACCTTTCAATCAGGTTCAAACTAACTCATTATAGCCTTATATCTTAGGAGGCCCAGACAATTCCTTAATACCAACATTACTGAGAGAGCAAGGAAAAACTATCAAGACACATAATACACCAATATGCTGACTGGATTTAGAAGCTCATAATATCCCAAACAAGAGCACATGAAGCTGGTTAGAGAATTCCAACCAAGAAACAAAAAAATAAGCCACTGCGCCTGGTTTTTGTTAGTGTTGTCATGATACCAAAATTTCAAACTTGATACTTTGATAATAAGGAAAAGTTCAGATACTAGATACTGATTTTATTCCTCAATGGTAATAACACCCTCCTTTTAAACAATACAATTCCATTTGTAAACAAATAGTAGAAGTTTATTTAATATCATCATGTGGGTATATTACTTAGACCTTAACTGAATAGAACTGCATGTTATCTATACAGAACTGATATACCTTTACTGGTTTGAACAAATATCGAAAAAAACAAGACATCGTTTCAGTAATAGTTTTGGCATCATTTAGTGTGTAGTTTGTCAGAAAACTGAAAATTTAAAGCTACTAGATACGGACGAGCAAAATAAATCTAGGTGACTGTACACAATTTTACTATTTACGAAGTATTCGTAGAGATTCTTTCTGAAACTTAAAAGTACAGCATGTAATTCACAGACCATCAACTCAAACCAGTTAAAAGTGCTCAGAGCCATAACTCAAACAATGGTGAACCTTAATGAATAACTCGACTAACCCCTGTATGATCAGATGAAAGATGAGGTTCCATCCTGTCTGGCATTAAAAATAAGAAATGGTAATGGTCAAGGCAGCACTTATAAATAGTTAGGCTACACTATGCTTTAAAAACTATGTCTTCTTCACTCTAGTAAAAGTTTTATGTGAAAATGGTTCCATCGTGCAAAAACATCCCAAAAATTTTGCCTTTTAAAAAGCTCAAATAACAACATGTTTGCTCTTGTAGTTGAGACAAGCTGACATTGAGACAAGACTGGGAGCTAAAGTAAAAATAAATACGTTTTTGTTTTAAGTTTTGTGAGTTAGGGTGGCAAAAAATAAGTCCATTAAACAACCCTCAGAAGCAGAACACGCAGGAACAATAGCTTTGAAGCCAATTACAGGCACTGGCAGCTCTGGCGTGTGGCACAACATCACATGCCTGACAGACAACAGTCATTAGGCGGTCATGAAAATAGTATTTACTCTTGAGATTCTCGTCTGTCTCTACGTCATATAACTGCCTCGACCGTCATGTTTAGAAAAGGACACAAACTCAGCAAATGAACGGTTGAATATGATCCCCTCCAAAAGGTTATTTCTAAACCTTGACTCAACCTGTTGTTTGCAGAGTAAGCATCTCTGTGGTCATTCTTCCAAAGATATTGGGGATTTACACACCATTTCCAAACAACATGGATGGCAGAACAATTAAGGTAGAAACAAAACTGGATTCAAAAGTTGTTTTGTTTATGGTGGACAATGATTATACACAATTATGTATTTGAAATGAAAAATCCCAATTAAAGAAATCATAAACACTGCCATTGTTTTTTCTATAGTTGACAAAACTGTTATTTAATTTCGTAAGAAAAATTCAACACACAGAAACTTCTGAAATGCATGGAACCTTCTATAGGTTTCTACTTTTTCCAAAGAGGTTTGGTAGTTTTTCCTGGCCGAGAAGGAGGGTCTAAGGACAGGGGGAGCTTGGACATCTGTCTAAGGACACAGAATGCTGGGACATCTTCAAAGTCCCTATGAACATTGTTTATTCTGTTTTTCCACTGTAGCCCCTCGAGCAACTACTGTTGTGATTTTGGGCGTTACAAGAATAAATTTAACTGTATTGAATGGGATTCTTAGTAAGCAGCGTCATAGTTTCAGTCCTTTCTCAAATGTTAATACTCCTCGATGAGTTATAATGCGCATTCTGAACAAATATTGTATGTCCTATAAAAAAAAAAAAGGTTCAAATC
Organism: Chaenogobius annularis; assembly: GCA_015082035.1. Lineage (NCBI taxonomy): Eukaryota > Metazoa > Chordata > Actinopteri > Gobiiformes > Gobiidae > Chaenogobius > Chaenogobius annularis. The sequence continues at coordinate 711,159 of BJKM01000330.1, read as the reverse complement.
AATTCGAATTGCTTGCAGGAAAAATTGCAATTAGACATTTTCAAACTTTTTTGCAGCCTTATTCCCAATAGAAGAAAAAAAAAAAGAAAACGGTAACGATTAAAAAATAATTACATTATAAATTAAATATTATAAATGTAAAAAAAAAAAAATAATCAAAATGGGTGGAACGGCAGATTAAATGCACTTTTACTTAACTTTAAATGCTTTTGGGTTACCAAAATACTACTTAAAAAGATGTTAAGATTTAAGTGATAAGAAAAAGTAATAATGTAACATTAAGACAATCTAACACGCAAAGAGTCACATGGGGCTTTGGAAAGAATCACAATACGAAAATGATATAAAAAAAGTCTAGGAATGGCAACCATATGTGGACACTGACTTCATGTCCACAAAATCTTCCATCAATCAAACGAGGTCAGGCATAACAGGTGTCAATTCTGGAAAGAATACAATAGAATACAAATAAAATAATACATCTAAATCAAACCCTCATAAAAGCATTTCCACTCTGGAATCCTAATACTCCTAAATACCAGAATATTTTGAAACTCAAGCCTCCCCAAGTTTCAGAAGCCTCTTGTTTATTTGGCTTACTCGCTCCCTGCTTCAGCTCACTGCAGATGCCACACGTTCCACCAGCTGGGGATGTGTTGTCCCTGGTCCCACTCGACAATTACAGTCAGCTGTCCGCCTTTACCAATCTGATCCAGGCTGAGCAAACAACCTCTGGGGACTTGCAAGCTGCCCGAGAGAGCAGTCTTAAGTTGGAATATTAACATACCCCCCCTAAATTATCAATCAAACAGTTTTTGTACTTCTCTTGCATTTGTTGTCCCACTCCAACTTTGGCAATGTGAAGGCATCAGCACTCGCAAAAGACTCTGAAACGATTTCATTTTATGTTCAGATGTTACACATTCTTTGCCTTTTTCGCAGTAGTTTGTGTTTGTACAATACATCTGAGCAATAAAGTAAGGATCATTTGTGGTAAGCAGGACATTTCCAAGATAACACTTTCTAAAGACATAAAAAGAGCAGGTAAACACTGGTAGGTGTGGTGAGTCGAGATCTTTGTCTGTACTTTGGGACGTGACTAAACATGACCAGAGAAGAGGGCGTCGTCATGGACTGTTTGTTCTACACAATGTTCCCAGGGCAGGTGCACTTCAGGTAGGGCTTGCAAGTTCTGCTTTTCTCATAAAAAATAATTTTTGAAGTTTTCGGCATAAGCACTCTAAAGTTAAAATAAAGCTAAATGAATAAAGTGAACTTGACCGCAGTCCTCTGGTAGTGTGTGGCTGTCAGTGTTAGTAAAATCCAGAGGCAAATTAGAGCGTGTTGAGGTAGCACATAAAACTGTAATGGGAACCACAGACAGGGAATCAAACAGACCTCAGCAAAGAGATCATCCTGAAAGACAACAAAGGCACTACAAAGATGTCAGATGTAAAACAGATCAAAGTCTACCAAACTACTGCGCTACCATCAAATATTACTTCTACATACTTGTGAGACCTACTGTGCCGAGTTTAGAAATCAGTGGAAATTTCTCTTTAGAATCTACTCTTATTACATAATTATATATTTAGGGAAAAGGGAAATTAAAATGACCAATGTTATTTTACCCCAGTGACAGTACTTAACCCTAAAATGCAACATATTTTCATATTGGTCTTCTTAGTACGAAAACACATGTGCTAGTACATTGTGTGCAGATGTTGTTACACATGTTTTTGTTTATGCAGTTAAAAATGGTTTTTTGCAACACTAGAAATAAAACTGCTATTTTGAGGCCAGCGGAGCGGTTAGATCATGATTTATAAAAGGAGCACAGGAGATGTGGGTCAGGGGGGCAAGAGTAACGGGAAGTCAACTCTGGGGCTATGTTAAAAACAGACACAACATGGAGCCAGGATAGTACTCTAACGCAAATGTCTAATGGAGAATAAAAACATAATACATCAATTAATCAAGAAACACAAAATTGGGTCACACACTGAAAGCACGGTGTCTCTACGGTGCAGACTTGTACTGTTCACCTTGGAATAACTGCACACGAGACACAACAGATTGACCTTCACAGATAGTGGGGATACGATTACCATAAGACCGTCCAAGACTGTCTGGGCCTAGCCACTGCCTCCTCGAAAACAACTCTTAACAGACTGAAACAGGATCAAGGTGACTTCAGTTTAGAACAAGTTTTTTGAAAAGGATGAGTAAACAAAGCTAAAACCTAAAAATGTTTCATGCACTGGCCAAATGTTATAAACCGATGGCTGTCTTCACTACACAAAATTCCAACAAATACATCTACAAATGATTATCAAATAGTTACAAAAAAATAAATAAATAGCAAAAATATATAAAAGTACTGTTGTTTGCACATTGAGCGTTTTCCTGTGTGATTACAGATTTGCAGAGAGTGTCTTGTTAGTGCTTCAAATGTTTTAAAGCATTCTCTGCATTCTCCATGATAATTAACAGAAAGAGTGGGAGTGTGTTAGAGGCGTACTGTTTAGCATCATTACAAATGCATTACATCAGATTTTGGTGCCTTACAGGGCAGAGATGACAGGGCACCAAAAGTGGTGGACTGTTAACATTTAATGACTTATGGATGATTGGCACAAACAAACAGCTATTCTGCATCTACAAATCCAGTGTGCGCCTCATAAACCAAAGACTTGTCTCTCAGAGCCCTGATGAATAGAGGCGGGTATTGTGTTTGCAGATCACGCCAAAGCTGGCCCCACTGTCACAAAGCGCTCTCTGTGGCTGCACTGGAACAGCCGCTGGTTTGGGGATGAGCCAGAGGGCCTCCATCCAGCCCTGAGGCCTCCAACCAGAACTCATGCCTGGACCCAATGTTCTGGGAACAACTATGGCCTATTTGGACCCACTTGTATACAAGATGTACCTTTATATAAGTCACACTTTCCTCTATGTGAGACTAAACAGTTATGTAATATAAAATTAGCACATGGCTCTGTGTGTGGAGACATATTTTTGAGACGGAAACTGAGCTCGCACATGTCTAACAATTACAACAAGAAGGCTGTCCACACAATTTCATTGAAAATGTTACAAAATAAAATTTTAAATGAACCAAAACAAGCACTACAACACAATATGAAGCCAAGGGAAATGTGAAAACAAGACTAACTACACAAGCAGCTGCACCCCTGAGCATAATCTGGATACAAACCAAGAGCCTGCCTGCAGGTTTTTTTCTTTAAGTCTCCTAAAGAAACTGATTCAGAGCTGGAGAACACACCCTGCAAAGGTATGACATAAATACTCAATGGGATGTGCTTCATATGTGAATAACATCCAGTAGACTAGATAGAGCATGCTGTCCCCGTGTAGCACAGATATTAATGGGTGTAGAACATTGTAAAGGTTTCCACTATTTTAGAAGCCAAGAACTGAGCCTACCAGAGCAGAGGATGCCTTTGTGTCGGGCACAGGAAAAGTCGTCACATTCGCAGAAACGTCCGTAGATTTTGCCAAACTCCGACTCGTAGCAGAGGCACTGATTACAGCTGCACTCTCCTCTCCCACTGCAGATCTGTTTGCCCTCGGCCTCTCTGCACGCACTCAGGTACATGCTGCCCGCCTCGCCCTCCTGGCACTCGCAGCGGGCCCCCAGGTACCCTGAGTCACACCGACACGTCCCACAGGTGTATGTACCTGAGGAAATACATTCATGAGATCTCATGTTGGTCAGTTTGTTGATGTAGGGTATTTTAGTTTAGTCGTTAACAGTTACAAGACTAGAACATTCCTAGTTTGAATGCACGCTTTGATATTTTTTTTACCATTGCAAAAAAAAAAAAATTAGTCACATTAGTCATTCGTTTTGTAATAAACTAGTAGAAAAGCCTTACCAATGGAGCTGCACATGCTGCTGTTGGTCTGAGCTCTCTGAGTGCACCTGCAGTCACACTGATAGTCCACAGTCACCTCCAAGCGATCTTTAAATCCCACAGGTTTGATTGTGAAAGTCTGGTCTGTGCCACGGGGAGGACAACTTCTCGCCTCCACACTGACATTAAACGACACCTACAAAAAAAAAAAAATACAAAAAAAAACCATGAACAGGATGTACATTCCTGTTTAATTTCATGGCCAAAATATCTTAATTGCCATCGATCTGACCGTCATTGTATCTGATTGTATCTTCAGTGCGACACCCGAGGACATGATGGCCCACACTTGACCTTGCACTGTTTGTTTTTCACCCCCACCGAAAAGAAGTGTGCAAATGAGTGGCTTTTCCTCAGAAAGTGGGACAACAACGGGACCTCCACCCAATTAACGTCGAAGGATTGGACACTTTAACATGAACTATTTTAACAGGAAAGTTTCTCTTTAATTATGGTGGTGACAATTTACATGCACAAGCGAAAAAGGAAAATTATAAAGTTTAATATCTACCCAGAGCAAAAAGGAGTTTGCATTATGAAGAGCCAAAAGCGGTCCTGTTATTTTAGGTGTCAAGTGTAATTAGAGGTTTTATGGTGACATGGGACCTAAAATTACAACCCACCAAAAACACAAATGAGAGAGACACTGGACTTAATAATTGAGAGCTCAGAATCCGGATGTTACGATGTCATGAGCCTCTGGGCGAGCCCCTGCTCTTTTACGCGGGAAACTTAATGAGTTAACAAGAGGCACAATTTAATTTACTGTAAATGAGAGGCACAAGGAGTCGGCTGTTGGAGTCATGTGGCTTTAAGAAGACTCTGTGGGGTCGAACTGAGACAGGAAGCGGCAGAAAGAATGCAGAAATATCAGTATCAGTCCAGGACAATAAATTAAAAAAAAATCTCAAATGTTTTAAAACTTAATCATTTTTTCAATGTAAACTTTCATTGACAAATTCAACATGTGTAAATCCAAACACTTATGAACCAGTTAATTAGGACTGCGTGTATGTCTATTCCAATAGTTTGTTTGTTTGATCAAAGCCGGTCCATAGTATGTTCCCGCTAACGCTGTCCTATTCATCAGCAAGGTACTTTTCATCATCTATGCACTTCTCTTGTCCTATACTGAGGACCCAAGCACAAATACACAGTGTAACTAGGCTCCCTGGTGCAATCTCTTTCATGCCACACAATTTCACAGGCCCTTCTCTCTGACTGTTGTATGTGAGGTCATTGGCATGCAGCGCGAGTGACACCTGGACCACATGTCGTCAGCACAGACGGGGGCAGCCTGGCAAACAGGGTCTACTCCACAGTGAATAATGAACATGAGCGGGGTCTGTCACTGAGGCCTTTTCAGACCCCACATTCACCACAGCTACTCAGTCACCTTCAGTCTCGCTCCAACAAGTTCCCATGACAAAAGCTGAGGAGAGAGAGGAAGAGCAAAGCACCAGGAGACTCCAAGAGCTTCATTGGGTTGAAACTTCCCCCGCGCAGGCATGTTTTGGCTGCCCCATACAAGCCATTCAAATATACCATACTCAATAAGGAAATGACAATAGAAAAGCCATGTGTGCTAGTAGAACTATAAAGTGACTTCAATAAATGATAAAGCTTGTCAAGCTTTTTCAATATTTTCTCAGTCCCACTTACTTTTATTCCAGTTTTAAATAACATCTTTGATCATTGATCTACGCTGCAGCAACAATAACTAGCCACTTATAAATGTAATTATAAGCACAGAAACTGTTCAGTAAGACTCGTACTATAAACTTGCACATAACACATGAATGTTTGTCATTTCAGGTGAAAGGCACAGGGTTAGAGTACATTCTCTACCCTCATTTCCTGACTCAATTTATCAGGAAATCTCTCATAGAATCCAAAGGCTGACCTAAAGCAAGACAACTTAAATTGTTAATTTTAATATATTTATTCAGACATTTTTATAAAACACACATTTAATAACCTAAACTAATCTTGAAAGCTTATTTTAGCTATATTTATAGACAGGTTCTAAGGTTTCGTAATAATATATGACAAGGATGACAAATACAATGAATCAACAGCAGCAGTAAACATTTCACTCACAGTGTCTCCTATCTTGAGGTCAGCACACTTCCTGAGGCCCGGCAGAGGTTTCCCATCTTGACAGGTGGCAGTAAAGGAGAGGCTCAGGTCCTCAGGGTGGTCCCACACCGACAGCTCCACTTTCGACCGAATATTCTGAGAACGACATGTGGTAGAAAGATTCACGGAGGTCGAGGGATGTTTGAAAGCTTTTTTTGTGAACAATCGAGATTAGTAAAGAAACATTTATAAGGGCAGAATTCACTCAAAATTAAAACCTGACTTTGATAAACAATGCTCAGTTTTGATAACCTGTGTTAAAGATGTTATATTTTCTTACCAAGTTTTCTTTAGATTATAAAAAGAACTAGCATTGACCCCATGGTAAGATTTGATCAGAGAAGGTCCAATTTTAGCATATTTATGTGATATTTTTCAGTATCAATACCTCAAATGAGTATCTAGTTTCGAAATTAGTTTTAGTGCCGATTAGTATCTGGGCATCTACTTTTCTTACAACCCTCGAGTGCACAGTAACTTCCTGCTTCCCACAAGGAAATGTATGCAGAAACTACCTCAGCTCTCTCCACCTTGGTTTAAGCAGTATAGTGGAAAAGAGTGAAACACGGGGACTGCATCGGCTGGTTTGGCACATTTTGAAAGTAAATCCGACCACAACCGCAACCTCTCGGTGCAAAGTAGGCAGGTTGTGCAGATTTGAATACCAGAGCTGTTAGTGATCCCATTTGTTGCCAATGCAAAGTCATTCTTGCCCATTTACTACGGCTAATCTCCACCGAAGGAAACAGGCAGGCAGCTGGCCTGTTGCCCATAGAAACACATCCCATTTTACATTGCCATGATGACACCAAAACATACATTGAATAACAACCAGCCACTTTCATGATTAAACTCTATGGCAATGTCTTCCATTTCTTTGACACCTATAAGTCTCTGGACAAAAAACAAAAGCCGTGGAGAAGTCATGGCGATACAAACAGACCACCAGCAAAACAGAAACAGCCAAGTAACTCTTTTTCCCCGTTTCCTAAGCAAAGCCTGGTCCTGTTCTCCTCCAGGGTTATGTTATGTATATTAGATTAGGTTATAATAAAGTATTCGATTGGCAGATGAAGCATATCAAAGAAATGAGACTCTCTTGAAACTTGATGACCTTTAGTCCTGTTACTTGGTGACATGTGCCTTACAGCTAAATGACAAAAGCAGCTGGAGGGTCTTTAACGGTGACAGAAGTGTTTCACTGCTTTATCAGTTTTCTTAAATACTCTCCCACACAAACAGGAAATGCCACTTCACATTTTGGACTCACATTGTACGCGTTGACGATGAGCTGTATGACATTCTTGGAGTCCTGATCTAAGATTTCCACTGTTGTGCCAGGTATTAGTGCTGTGAAATTCTAGAAGAGAGCAACAAAATAAATCATTAAAAAAATATGTATTGCTTTCAGTTATTTGCATGATTATTGCAAAGGTGGATTCATTGGAATACCTTATAAATAACATATAGTCGTTTAGTGACTGCAAAGATGAGGAAGATGTTATTTTCTGCCAGTTTCTCTCCCAGTAAAGCCAGAGAAGGGTAGTCCTGTGAAGACGGCACAAACGGCTTTAGTCGCATGTGTTTAAAGTGCAAACACTTGAGTGACCCAATGTATGTTTACATTGCCCTGTGAGCCTTTTGAAATCAGTTGGAGCCTGCTCTAGAAGACATTGGCCTTATATAGTTTTAGTGGCAAAAGCACAATTGTAAAAACATTTTACAAGAGGACTTGCAAAGAAAAGAGACCAGTAGCTCAAAAACTATTGATAACTGAAATATCTAAAAAGGCCCAATAGTTAAATAGTCAGATATTTTGTTGTAACATTTAATGGAAAAGAAACCAGAGACGGGCACACAGCAATTTGCGTGAAAAAATAAATTTAAAAAAATCTTCATTGTTCTATAGTTCTGGTGGAGATACGTTTGACTATAAGGCGTATGACCTGCAAAAGGCTTGATAAAGATCTGGTTCACACAGGGGGATCACTACATATTTTATAGGCCATTCAAATGTTGTTTAAGTGTGTGTGAATCCATAAGACACTGACACTGCCTTATGGATTAAAATTAGATGCAACTTTTAGAACTGTACCATCTGGGTTGAAGCGCTGTACTCATTCTGCTCATTGAGGTGACACTGTCCGTCATGAGGCTGAACCAGTCCGCCCAGTCTGCCGTCCAGAGCCAGGTGAGGAACGTCATCTGTGGCAAACACCAACAGGTGATAGGCCTCCTTTCTCCAGCCGATCTCCTCCTAACAAGTATGCAATAAACCATAACAAGATGTATAATGATATGTCCAAATGAGACAACGCGGAAACATGGTTAGGAACTACATTTTAGGATGGCACAACCAACTTAAATCAGTGCTAAGAATTTAAAGGATTCCAATGCAGAACCAATTTGTGCCTACACTTGTGAATGGCATTTTCCTGAAAGAAAAAAAGAAAACCATCAATAATAAGTCATTTCTAAATATTATTCTAAGATTGCCATGTGGTTACAGTTAATATTAATTCCCAAACCGTCCTTAACAACTATCCTGAAAATAGAACGGCATACATCGATTAGACCTTTGGACAGTCCCAGCCCAGTTTGTAACCACGAGTGTTTGAAATAGTACCACTCGAGTAAATTACAAGGTAGGAGCCACCAGGAGGAAGACATTCACTTCCTGTAGAAAACAATTAAATCGTACAAGGAAACGTGACTGAGCCTGACTCGTCTTCATGTTTGGCCAGCTGCAGAAAACGCTTCCTGTCTGTCCCCTCTGGTGCTTTTAATTAACAAGCAAATAGGCCAAGTACTAGTCATGGGGGGCCACCAGCTTTCCCTTATGGTGTTAAGTCATCAATGTAGCACTGTATAATTTATTGAGAAATGCTATTGGGATTAAAAACAATTCTATAGTGTTAAATTCTGCATTTGAACACATTTTAGCGGTTGCTTTTTTTCCTGCCATCAATTTATATAATTTAACATGAAATGTTATCAGTTTTAACATATGGTATAATGTTTATGCTCCTCTGTGAGAGTGTGAGTGAGTGAGTGAGTGAGTGAGAGTGCGAGAGAGAGAGAGACTTCTCACACAAAGCCAATGTGGGATTTGTGCTCGAATGATGAGACCGTAAAAATGTAGAGGACAAAAGAAACGTTACCTTACAAACAGCAGCCTGGAGAATGGCATCAAACCCTCCCTCTGGGGCATCCCTGTTGCGAGATACCATCTGCTTCTGCACCTCCTGATTGAAACGGTCCACTTTGTCTGTTAGCGAGAGGATATGGCGAAATCCAAACGTAGGGACACAGTTGGGAAACAGTTTGTATCTGGGCAAGAGAATGAGACATGACATTCAAAAATATAGGTTTTGCATGTGTTATTGTTTTAATGAGCAGGTAAAGCAGGCAACATCCCCCTGTGCTTTATTGTGAAGGCCACACTTACACCACAGCCTAGTCTAACCCAGATGTTTAGTGATGCGCAATGGTGCAGTGAAACTTCAGCTTCAGGGCAAACGTCATGTGCCACAGCTTTTCATCACCCATCTATTCTGCTTCCTTTCAGTTTGTCCACATCAATAACACAACCGACTGTGGTCAGCGAGGGGCCATTTAAAGAGCCTATTTATATTTTTATTCAAACATGAAAAATCCATTATTTTTGGACATTTGTGATCGACCTATGATTATTCATGAAGGCTAAATATAGTAAGCAACTGGACTGCATTATGACTTCATGGAGTCCATTTAGCCACTAAACCAAACCTCCTTTACGGATCAATACCCAATTTAGGTCTCATGCAATCAACATGAATGCAATACCTCACAGACATTATTACTCACCCGTTACATGGATTTTCCTGGTATTTGGGTGCTGTGTATGAAAAAGGAGACATGTTTTTGTCCACAAAAGAGCCAAAGCCTAGCCTGAAGTTGCTGGTGAGTTTTCCCATTTCGTGTGCCAACTTTGTGCCCAAGTTACGGATCGTGTCCAGATCATCTTTCATAGACAGAGACAGGTCCATCAGGTAGTAGAGATCCACTGGGTAGTCCTCAACCTGCCGCACCTGCAGCTCAAAGGACGTCTGGTCTCCTGTTTAGACAAAGGAGGGATTTAGTCATTATGGATTTCTTAAATGTTTGAACCAAATAAACATGGATGTTAACAATACACTCCATACCTGGTCGCAGGCTAAGAGAGATCTTCTGAGGCATGATCTGGACCACATTAGTGAGGGTCCAACCAGAGCCTTTTGAGCTCAGAGCTTCATTTTGAATAATAGAAATGCTGCTCTTGGGAGACTCAATGTACCGTGTGTCACAGCCTCTTTTGACCAGATTTGAACTAAAATCACAACGAGATGGCAACGTGCGTCCAATTCCAAAATCCTACAACAAAAGAAAGAATAAATCTTTATAATAATTAGAAGCAGCTGGCAAGATCTATTTACTGATAAATACTGATTCAAATCCTATTCCCTTATACGAAACCAAGAGGATAGTTTTACCTCTTGTGCGCACCAGGCGCAGCTTGGATGAATGAGGAGACATTCTTCACAGGAGGTCGCACTGCCACTCATGCACATGTTGAGACCTGAGAAGGATCATGTGCAATACATGTCGTCAGGTGTGAAGTGAGAAGACCGGGGTCTTAGTAAAAATGCAAACAGAGCAGAGGACTACCAAATGAACGATATTTTAGTCTTAATTGTGATGTAGGCAGGTCTTTGAAGGATTGCAGTAACATGCAGTACAAAACGTACACCAGGAGTGACATCTCTCTCTCATGGATCTATAATGACCTTCCATGGCGGTGTGCCTGCCTTTACAGTCGCACAAAATATCGCCTAGTCCAGAGTATCCTGGGTTATTGCAGCACATTTATATGTGCATAACCTTCGTCTTACCTAGAGCGTTATACAGGAAGGTTTCAACGAGCAGTGAGCACAATACCGCTCGCTGCATCCACGTCCTCCACATGGTGCCTCTCGCCGTGTTCACAGAAGCCTGATAGAGATGATGTTTTTTGCCTGTTTACACAGTCCAATGGGTTTACTGTGGCACTGCCGCCGATCGTTGCAAAACAGCCAAATGCATTTAATCCGTCACAGCCTCAGTGACTCGCAATTCTCCTCCAAAATTAAGGGTTGGTGACAGTTTTCCATTGTTTGGGGACGCGTTGAGCGCGCACCACGGGGTCCAGTTGATCTTCTAGTTGCAGGTCTCTATATTCTTCCACGTCTTAGCTCCGTCACCCATAGATGACAGCAATTTGTCATCAGTGTATCCATCTTTGAGGACCACTCACACGGTTTGCCAGCGTTAATATCTGTTAAATTGTTTTTTAGAAGCCATGCACTTGCGCGACACACGTAAGTTATTTTTCCTTTCACTAACTTTGCTTTAGCAGAGCGTCTGTCCGGTTTGAGCCCAACTCTCCGCCCATTCTCCACAAGGGATTACGTTAACCCATTCACTGCTGTGAGGGCAGGCTGAAATAAGCACGTGAATAGAGACTATGCTGACATCTAGTGGTATGGGCACAAATGCATCTTTTTAGTAATAACATTGTCTGCATAGCAACTGCTGGGAAAGATTTTATTGCACAACTAAAGGAGGTCCTGTGACAAATGAGGACTGTAACTTATCAAAAATATTAAACAAGAGATGCAAAACCAACAAAGAGGCAATTGGGAACTATTGGGCATTTGTACATAGAAGTAACTGAACAGACTGAATAATAAAGCATTTGCACTCAGACTGAACAAAAAAAAAAAAAAAAAGAGACTGAATATATAGTTTCATTAGATTTAAGTTTTGGCAGGCCTGGTCAGGAGGTCAGATGTCATGTCTCGGATTGTCCTGAGGGGCAGACCGCTGAGCACGCCTCTGTACTTGGCCCTCAGCTCCAGAAGGGCGTCTACGATTCTTTGCCGGCTTGCATTTGGGTGGCGCTGGGTCAGCTCTGACATGAGTATATCAAAGCTGCCCATGGTGCCATAGTGCTGTGGCACAAATGTGCCATGAGCTGTGGGCGACACGCACACCACCTTCTTTGAACTGGATGGTGACGGCTAGTAAAAAGATTTAAAATACATTAATACCGGTACATGTGTAAAGACACATTAATGACAGACCAGGAGTCTCACCTGATTCTGGTTCTTGCTCGGGTCATTTGAGCTCTCAGTGTCACTGATGGAAGTGGAGGATTGGCCCTGAGCTTCAGATCTGCCACAGTTAATGCGTTCTACTTGTAAACTTTGGCCTTTTATTCTCAGGCCATTGAGCTCCCTCACTGCAGCTTCAGCAGACTCCTGGCTCCCCATTATCACTATGGCAACACTAGAAAGGCAGAGCAGAAGACTGAAACCGGTTTCTCAGCTAAAAATAAATAAATAAATGCCATTGACTGATGCCTACTACCTCAGCTCCTTTAAGTTGGAGATGTGAACCTCTGACACATTATACTTTTGAAACCACACCATCACATCAGTCTGAAAGGTGAGTAACACGCATTCATTATACTGCCCTCTGCTGAAAATTGTACTAACTACATAATACACAGAAATGATCTTATTTATTGTACTCACCTCAGTAACATTAGTGTGTAGACCAGTAACACAGACGCCTGCGCTCTTTGGTTTTTCAGAAGCTGTGTGTGAGCAAGGTATTAACTTTAACATTTTAACAATACATTTACAAAACTACCAACACTGACATCACTTTTTAGCACCCTATTTCAATCATGAATCAAATCCTTTGTTTAACCATGGATTATTAATACTCTTACACTAATGTGTAAATGGATGTTTTTGTTCAATGACTTCTTGTTCTTACTTTTAGCACCAGATTCTTCATCCTCTTTAAGCTGCACTCCACTTCCTTCAGAAGGAAAGTCTTCCTCTGCGTCAAACCAGTCCTCACTAGAGAGGGAATCTTTCAAAATCAACCAAATAAATGTTAGAAAAGACCTGTGCCAAATACATGCGGTGAATTACAATGGTGTTACAGTTAAAGTTGCCTGAGGGTTTTTGGTCCGTTCTTTGGTTTTTGCCTTTCTCCTTTGGGACACGGGTGACTGCTTTCTTGGCTTTACTGGAGTCACATTCAGTAGAATCTGTAATCTTGCACTCCTAGGAATAGTGTTAGTTTACATTTAAATTTGAAAAAAGGAGAATTGTAAGTTAAATATTTTGAGAGCATATATTAAATGTCCAGTAAAGTTGCCTGTGGGTTGTTATTGTCATCACAAGTAGGAACAGGAATATCATTCACTGGGTCACGTTGCTGAGGAGAGCTGCATAGAAAGAGACAATAGAATAAATAAATAAATAAGATAAATAAAAATGCTCAAAACTGAGAGCATTGTACGACATACCTAGCAGAAGCATTCTGATTATCACTAATCATCTGAAAGAAAATACACATATTAGTTTTTGTTTTTTTTATCCTAGTGCTGCAGCCCACCGTTGTAACTGTTGAGTCGTCAGTTTCCTCTTCGTCAAGAGAAAAAGGCTTGAGGTCCTGAAGAGAAATCCCAGATAAGATCTTCTCCCTCATCTTGTTATAGTCTGTCTCCAGTTTTTTTAGTTCATTCACAATCCTTGCAAGGGGAGAGGGGATTCTGAAACAGTACAAGAAAGGCAAAGAATAACAGATTAGTCAAGTTTACAAAACTAAGAGGAGAATTTGAATTGATAAATGTGGAGCCTTACCTTTGCATCTTGACTTTCTCTAATAGTTCATCTCTTTCAGTCTTGATTGTAATGAACTCCTATCAGACAACAATAGTGTTGTATGGAAGTGTCCCGTTAACTCAATAAGTTTCATTTAAATATACCTTGGTGAGATAGTCCAGGTCTGACATGTAGACTTCTGTATTGAGATGCCGGTCTGTCATTTGTTGGGGTTCAGTTTGGCTTAGCGCTGACATTGTCATTGTCTGCTCAGTGCTAACCATGGCATCACAGGCACAGACAGGAGTCATGGGGGAGGTGGATCTGTCTTCAGTAGTTCTAATGACAGACTCCATGATAGAAGCTTCATTTTCAGAGACAAATTCTCCGGAGTTAATCTGAGAAGTGTCAGGACTTCGATTCGGCAGACACTGCACAATGCTTCCATCTGCCTCCAGAATGCTATAGAAGTCTTCATTCAGACTGGTTTCATGTCCTAATTTCCGTGTCCTGGCATAGCCGATACTGCTTTGAAGAGCAGGGAAATTCAGCCAAACATGTTCAAAATAGTGTTTATTAGTACATTTACTCATCAAGAAGTATTCTTAATGAATGCAGCAATGTTAAATGCCAACTAAACTTACTCAAACGCAGCACTTTGAGGATTTAGTCCTTGTGTGTGACTTTCCAGTTCCACATCCAAAGACAAATTAGTCAACTGTTGTGGGTTCATAAATCTATAATGATCACCATTAGGGTTCGCCATCGGCCATGTTGGTTCACTTAGCTACAGAAACAAAACATCGAATGAGTCAACAAAAAATATGTTACGCTTGAATAATATGGAAAACATACAAGATTAAAGTTACTCATTGACACGTGGAAATTGTCATCAAGATTATTAACTGATAAAAGATTATATTTGTTCACGGGTGGTGGAGCAGTTAGAGCTCTCGCCTCCCAATAAGGAGATCAAAGGTTTGATTTTCCATATGATCTCTCTGGGTGGCGTCTGCATGTCCTTCCTGTGTTACCCTGGGATCTCTCCCGCTTCCTCCCACTGTCCAAAGACATGTTAGTTAAATGGGCAAGTCGAAATAGCCCCTAGTGAATGAATGTGAGAATGAATGCTTGTCTGCGTTTCTCAGTCTGTGTGTTAACGAGCGCGTCTCTGCCCAGGGTTCACCCCGCCTTAAGCCCAAAGTCACTGGGATAGGCTCCAGTCACCCGTGACCCCTGACGGGGAACAAGCGGTAGAAAATTAATGAAAACATTTGCTCCAATATAAAAGGTGAGAAAAATCAGACCTCAGTGCAGGGTGTCGCCAAGAACTTAATGTGTGTGTGCTTTTATTGTGCAGAATAACATTGGGTTTACATTGGGTTTCCTTTTCCACAATGCCTTAATATCAGAAGACTTGATTTATGAATAACTCACACTGTTGTCAGTCAGCAGTGTACGGCTCTCAGCAGGTAGTTAAATGTATGACTAGCGATGAAGATGGCAAAGGCACTTTAATTTGCAATAAATGTATTAATAGTGATCACGCCAACGCCAAAACGTTTCAACTGTCAATAGTCGAAACACGTTGGCGTGATCACTATTAATACATTCACTGCAAATCAGAGTTCCTCTGCCATCTCTTTAATCGCTGCAAGAATCCAAGCCTACTGGTCAGATGAGAACCTGCTTTGTGTACGTTTTTAACCCAGTGCAGCACTCCAATTCTTGCTTATTTTCCGTTATAATAAATGTACGTCGTCAATAGGTAGTCTATTGCGATACAGTATCCCTGCATCCATATGCGTATTGCCAAGAAGTAACAATAAATAGCGGCATAGATATTTTGTGTACAGCCCTGTTATTCCTCATTCCCCAGTAGTGAACTTGCCGCTTGTACTGTAGGGTCCAGTCTTTGCGATGCAGAGCTGCTGTAGCTTGTGTGGAGATTGCCCTGATGTTGGCTGTAACAGTTTCCACTACTGCTACACAGAGGAAAGTTCTCTCTCGACACTTGAAAAGTGGAAAGGACAAATAATTACACAGTTTATTATTTGATCCAGCCCTTGGACCACATCAATAGTCCAAAGAAACTCAATATACAGATATAGCTGTGAGTTATTCTGCAGCCTTTGCTGATCAAGTCAAAATTAAATTAAAAATTATGATGTACATGTATGTTAAAAGTATAAAAATAAAACATACTTTTTACATAAACATGGTGCCTTGATAGCTCCAAGGCAGGATGTTTCCTTAGGAACCGGTGAAAGCCTCCTTCATCTAGAAAACAAAACAGCACAACATCAGATGACAGATGTACAACATACTTTTTAAGCTTTATTATTATAATTAGTGCTTTAAAAAAAATGTATCGACCGACACACACACACACACACACCCCTATTTAAAAGTCCTATTGGCTATAATTTCAGTCTATTTCATGCACACATCACGTGTATCAAATGTATGTTTCAAGTAAATTCACATGACCAAACAGCAGATGTAACTGACTCTCGTGGTGGCAGATGTGAGCTGTTCAGGTTAGACTGGCATCTTCCAGTGTCCTGCAATAGTTTGGTTTAATATTTGGAATGTGGCACATATTAGTTTTAGTGCTCACACATCCTGTATTTTCCTCGCGAAGCGCGTGGTGTTCAACTCCAGATCTCTGCTGAGTGACTGCCATGAACTCCCTTTCAATTGAACTCTCCGAGCTGTGGGCTCAGTCTTTTCTCCGTGCTCCCTGCAGAAGAGGAGGCAGAGAGACACAGCCTGACCTCCGCCAAACAGGAGCTTTTTAGCTCTTTGGGAGTTTTATTTAATTTCAATCTATTCAGGGATCATTTAAATACAAAGCGCTAAAGTTTCAACTTAATGATGTTACATACAGTGGATTAATTTACCGCAAGTCTAATTAGCAATAGATAACGGTGATACGCAGAATATTCTGAATGTTTCATTTACTGTCTGCAATATTACTAAATCAGGCATATATTCACGACTTTAGTGTTGGTTATCTTGGTTATTAGAATGAGAAGGGAAAAGAGGACAGACCAGCAGCAGAAAAGCTTTAGATTGTGATCCATGAAATTCATTAATATTGTTCTCCAAATTTAACATTCAGCTGTAACTGACTGCATCAGCAGTATCCTATTATGTTTTATCATGGAAGTTTCTGATTTCAAAAAGGTGCACAATGTAACTGTTCTGATGGAGGTGCTCGTTTACTTAGAGCTGACCTCTTGAATGTTCAGTATGGCATATGATATCTCCATGGAGACAAGCAACCCCTCCAGGCCCAGTTACAGGTCAAATCTGTGGAGAGGTCATCCTGCTCACCGTGAGAATGATTAACCCTTTAATTGAATAAATGCAAGATATATACATTTAATGCCATAGTGGAACATTCCCGGCAAAGCAATAACATCTCCATAGAGACAAACGCGTAGCCGACACCCATTTGAAAAGTTTTATAGTGCACCTTGAATATGACAAAGGTTTCCTTTTCCTATTCTGCTCAAAATGCTCCATAGGGGCACTGCTGTGGTTAAAATTAGGGGGGGGGGGGGCAAAACCGATTAATCTGCGTCAATTCAATGATTAATACATACATTTCCTTTGATTAATTGCATGAGTTAATGCATTAACAGTCCTAATTAAGTTTCAAATACCTTGAATAAGCTTTCGGTCCTCAGGAGAGAGGGCAAGGTACCAGCCAAGAAGCTTAGAATCAGTTAGAGCCAGGTAGATGTTTTCATATATCAACTTCAAGACAGACTTCCTCAGATAAACAGTTTCTATCCGCACACATCACGTCTGTTTTTTGGGAGAAAGGAATAGAATCAAAACTATTTCATGCGTGGAGGTTTAAGGTTTAGGGGTTTAGTGGCATAAAGTAGTTCTAATATTACAATGATTGCAACATATCACAGTTCAAAATATGTTTTTGTGACAGGCCTAGCCATACTCCCTAGTTTTATTTAAAGGCCTCATGATTCCAGTTCTGTGTTTGATTGGGAGTTGGCTGTTTTTTGAAACTTACTTGGATGTTCACTGACCACCCTGGTCTGCTGTAGATAAAGTTTTGGTTCAGTGCGTTGGGACCAACACGGATCCTGGGATGGTCGTGTAGCATGCACGCTTGCCTTACGTTACTTGCAATTAGGGCTTGGTTGACAGTACATTGGAAAACCAGAGCCCCGCGGTCTGAAAGAAAGTAAAAATGTTCTTGACTTTGAGGACAGATCCTACAATTTCATCAACCACGGTTCATATTTTATTATTGTATATGCTTACATCCTTCACTTTTATAGAAGGCCACGTGTAGCGCCACAAGAGGACACGTGGCGAAACCCAGCGACCAAAGGCCACATCAACGTCAACATGGTAGAAAAAGATTCAGTTGTAGTCATCTGAAAATGACTCTTGGATGAGAGTCCAAACGTTTTGGTTTTCTAAAACAGAGTCCAGATGACTACAACTGAATCTTTTCCCACTATGGAACACTCCTGGACGAATGAGGGATTACACCAACAACATCAAAAATAATATACCATATTTCACTTGTTTATGTACTTTACCTGCGGTGACATGTTTGGTATCATGTTCATTGACCTAAACATGTTCGGGTGCAGGACGACTTTGCTGTAATTTGAGAAATCCGTCACACCGATTCTGTGTGCAAGTGTGTGGCCGTGTCTGAGGGAAACTGAGTCTGAATTAGCCAATTAGATGTTAGCATTGCTAATTTGCCTGTTAACTAACGTTAAATAACTAAGACGCTAAAGCCAACGTGAGCAACTCCACATTAATGAACATTTATGTTATTTAACACCTCTATTGGTTAAGACAAAAACCTAGGATCAAAATCCAAATCAAATACTTACATTTGACCAGAAAAGTAAGTTAAAGTTAAAGTTAACTTAAATCCCGAAAGTTGAGTGTTGCTAACGCTAACTTTGTGTTGTTTGAATGAGGGCAGGATTCAATTGTTTCTTAATTGTATTTAAAAACACTCATTTGATCAGATATTAGCGAGGTAATATCTGTGGCTAAAACTATAGCAGTGTGTACGCGACCTAACGCGACATATCTACGTAACAGAAAAACTAAAGGTAAAATGGTATGCAGCTAATAATAATAATAATAAGTTTTTAAAAACTCATAAAAATAATAGGCTAAACAGTAGATAAATACAAACACACGTTGTCCTATATTTTGACTGCACACACCCTTTTGTTTGAAAGAAAAAAAAAAAAAAAAAAAAAAAAAAAAGAAATAAAAAAGAAAAATCATTTTATAATTCACCATTGAGCACAAATATAATACTGTACGTCATTTTGTAATACCAGATCTTGTCCACCAGAGGGTAGTCGTTCATCAGGCTGACACGCTTTGGATTGGCTCGGATCTATTGACATGGATGAGGGCTAAAGTGGTGTGTTAAAGAATACACAGCAGCCTAAAAAGGTTTTACCAAGTTTCAAGCTGAACCCTATCTAAACCCCATGAAAATAACAAGGACATTAAAATGCACAAAAGTAGTGCGTAACAACAACAACAACAACAACCACAATAATGTATTTCAAATAGATTGCCCTCCTTTTATCATTGCACTAGTGAAAATGTTGAGGCCGAGAAGGTGTATCTTTAATTATCCAGATACAAGATGGTGAATTAGGAAATGCCAGAAAACTATTTCATTACTGCCTTTCAAAAACGTTTTAATTATGTTTTTAGTTTAATTTGTTTTTCGTAACTTTTTCTTTCATTGAGGTTAGTACAAACAATAGTGGCGTTTTATTTTCATTCACAAGACGAGAAGAAGAGTTTCTCCACTGTGAGAGTGACTGAGAAATTATTCACCCAGAAATGCAGTGTAGAGATCCAGGAGAAGCATGTGACTCTCAGAAATGAGCCAGGTCAAGCGGCATTCCTGCCAGACCAGAGCAGAGGGGAGGGCTGACTGCAGAGGGGAGGGAAAATTATGAAACACACCAGAACCGCAGGCAGTGGAGCATGCAGGAGCG
This sequence comes from Chaenogobius annularis, assembly GCA_015082035.1. Lineage (NCBI taxonomy): Eukaryota > Metazoa > Chordata > Actinopteri > Gobiiformes > Gobiidae > Chaenogobius > Chaenogobius annularis. Next base: position 691,377 of record BJKM01000330.1, on the reverse strand, counting down.
TTTATTGTATCTAGCCGAGGGGATAACATAAACTCAGCAGTGTAAGAACAGCAAGGAGACTACTGCAAGCCACTGTGATTAAAAAAAAACAACAACAAAAAACAGTAACAGTCTGATGACACTCCAGGTACTCTGTAGTCCAAGGCAGAACAAGATCTGTTCAGACCTTATGTCTTTAAAATTGGAAAATAGTTTAGGTCTATTTCATCATAGTACATACAGTATTTAAAACTGTAAGATTAGATGGTTTTAGAGACTTTTTGAGTGATGTGACACTGTAATAACAGTTTAACATTTTCATTGGTCGACTATTCCTCCACATATACATTTCTGTCTTGATTTGTTTTGTTTTTTTACATCAACCTGCTCATGGACAACAGGCGTAAATTCATGCAATAAACTGGCACCAGCATCTTTTCAATGACATTGTCTTGGCTGATATTTTGTGGTGCACTGTCCCTGTACAAATAAAGGACGACCACAACTTCACTTACCATAACTGTTTTGGATTTTTCATTGCAGTGTCTTGACAACAAAATCAGTTTGAGACTAAGTTTCATAGTCATACAACCAAGTGTACATTTTGCAGGTTGCATGCTCGACATATAGTTTAGTAGATTCTGTATTACAATATTTAAATGTTAGGTTTGTGCTTTGTGTTATGTCTGATGCACACGCCCCATTAATAGACCAGCCCACAGTCGCATAAGGATCAAGATTTAGTTTATTTTAAAAGGTACATTTTCTTTAGAGCCAGAACTATATAGCTTATACATGAAAACAAATGCAGCCTTATAGCAAAAATATATACTTTATAATAGTTTGTCCTTGCCCCGACCGAGAAACACAAAAAGTTGCAGAGAATATCACAAATATCTTCTTTGTCCAAAAACTGTGAAGCGATATGTTGGCGACGCCATGCAAATAGAAGCTTCTTGTCGTTTAAATAAAGATGGCAGAAAATGTCCATTCCGTTGTGGGGAAAAAAAAAAAAGTCAACAATTTCGTTTTGCATGCAAGATTTTTTGCTCCTGTGGTACATTGGTGAATACATGTACAATGCAGAGGAAAAACTCAAAGCACACAAAATACAACAAAGGAGCAGCTGTCTTATACATTGATAGCAGTGTGTTAAAAAAAAAGAAGTGATTTTGGATCGGCCTTTAACTGGGTGGTGGTGGTGTTATTTTTTTTAATCTGGCGTAAATGGGAAAAAAGATGCAAGGAGACTATTGCTTATCGTTACTTTAAATTAAAGCAGTTTCAATTGTGTCCATGTCACAAGCAGAACATTTACTTACAACTACAGCGTGAAATACAGCGACATCCCAGAATCTTTTGCTCCGAGTTAATAAAAACAAAACGCACACACATGGCAAATGTTCAAAGCAAATATCTACAGAAATACAACATGGTTTTGTGGGGACCGTATTTCTATATGGAGAGTTTGGACAATCCTCTTTTAGTTAAAGCCCTTTCAGTGGATCTCCAGAAACAATGTGAAATTGAGGGACCAAAAGGCAACCGTACAAGTAGTGCTGTAAGTTCATCCCATATATTTTATTTTCTTGATTGTTTCATTAAAGCAGATTGTCACAGTAAAGAAAAATGTAACAATTCTCGCAGTCTTTTACAAAGGAAAAATAAAATAAAATTGGACAGCTTTTTTGAAAGGCCTTGGACCTCGCCTTTTTTGGTCTCCATGGAAACAGTAGCTCCGCGCTTCATGTGTAAAAGCAGGGCTATGTTGATCCTCTGTGGTTTCCTCCCTTGTTCGTTCTTAGTTGGGACAGTGTTGCGGAGGTGTCCGGGGAGGAAAGCGAGCCAGACATGTATTTTCAAAACCCATGTTGCTCATGTAGTTCAAGCATAGAGAGTCTTCATGTACAGCGCCATTTCAGTAGCCATAGCCGTCTTGGAAAGGCAGGCCCGCCACGCACTGCTCCCCTCCTTCCAGCAGATAGGGGGCGGCGTCCTCATAGTGCGTGAGTGGGACGGTGTCATCGTCCAAACCAGGGAGGCTGTCCGGGTCGGCCTTCAGGTTGGGCCGCTGGTTGTCGGGGAAAGCCATGGAGAAGAGCGCCTCTGGGTCGCACACAAACTTGTACACGTACCTTTCGCCGGCCACCTGAAAAACACAAGCACCGCAATTAGAAGGGAAGGTGGCAAGAAAGGTTTTCACTATAAGCACAGTTGGAATCAAATTTGAATTGTGAGAAACAAAACAAAAAACTCAACGTGCCTTTACCTTCTGCATGATGCCCTTCTCGTAGTAGTAACGCAGTGAGCGACTTAGTTTGTCGTAATTCATAGCTGGTCTGTTCTTTTGGATGCCCCAGCGACGAGCCACCTGATAAGCAAAAGTAAATGGTTTCAGTGCATTAGTCAGCAAGGAAACCGCTTTTTAACTCTATGGTTGGGTTTAATTGAGTAAATATTATACAAAATACTGCATAAACCAACCTCTTCGGGCTCTATAAGCTTGAACTCCATGCCACGACCCGTCCAGGCGATGAAATGCCCATTGGCTGGATCATCTAATAAAGTGACCAGGAACTGCCAGAGCTGAAGAGAGCCGCGGCGCTGGTACGGGGGGCCGTCCCGGTACACTGACGGCTCCTGCTTGATCTTGCCCTCCAGCCTTTCAGGGACCACACAGGTGTCATCGAAATAGAGCTGAGAATCTCTGTCGAAAGAAAAGTCTGAAAGAACAAGAATAAAAGACAGACATTGTTAGTCTGATTTGTTTCAGTCAATGTGGGAAAGTAGTCCTGATTTGACACGAAGGCTACAGCAGGACGACTTCTGCAATGGCTTCCCAAAGTCTATAACAGTTACTGCTGACCAATATCACTTTCTTTTTTATAAATTAAAGCACTACTTACTTTCTTGATTATTTTGATAGAAGCTCCCAGCTCTCCCAAATGATGACTGACATTGAGGCACTTCTGTAAAATTACAAAAGGACATTTTAGAATGTAGACAATTAATTGCATTTTCAGTTCAGCGCAACTTAGCAGTGTTCATTTATTTGCCTCTTTCTTACAAGTTAGACATTATACACATCTGAAGCAGGACAGAAGCCGAGTGTTCAGGGTAAAACGAACAGCGCCCATCATCCTTTGAATGTTGACCGAGCCCTTAAATAGGATTAGCCCAATGGGCTCAATATTAAATCTCAATGACAATTGAGTTAAGACCAGTCCTCACCCTCAGGGGTTGCAATCGTCTGAAACTCTTCGTTTTCTAACCAATGATAAAAAATGGACATCAATCAAATCTCCAAGTGGCTGCTCTTTATTGTCCTCACGTTAGGGAAGACTGCAAGACGTCATTGTGACCAAAAAGACACTGTATTTTAATAAAGGGTCAAATACAGTGTTTTCTGAGCTACATGCTGCCTACAGCTACCAATCTAAGAGCTGCGAGACATCTGTGACGTACGTATTTAAAGGCCATAAGAAGCTAAGAGGATTTGTTATTACATCACTACTAGTCAGCAGCCAACAGGCAGAAAGCAATGTAAATGAAACCCAGTGCCAAAGCAAAGATTAAAAAGTACTAGAATTTCAAGGAAAAGATGAAGTAAAGCAAACAACAGATGGGCGTGTGGGCGTTCAGATCAAACAATGCAAAACCAGGCTCACTTTTTCATTATTATGTGCAAACAAATACCACTGTATGCAGTGCACTAATGTGAGTCTTTCTGGATAAATACAAATACCACTGACTATACTGATGCAAGTCTTTCTAGAGTACACTGAATATTTTACACTTGACATTCTGTGCTTCAGGTCAGACTGTCCTCTCAGCGCAGGAAACCTGGATCTATTCCAGGGAGGCTCAGTGAAGACTCCTGCACCTGGCTGGCTAACCCATTTATTTAGTGCCTGTGAAGCTTAGGCTGGGCGACAAGACCCACTTTCCTTTTTGTGACGGGGCTTTGGAGGAATGAGGTCGATTATGCATGTGTGCTACAGTTGGTGTTAAAGTCACACTCTGGTGTAATTGGCTCACATAAACAGGACCTTCTCAAAGATCAACATTAAAGACAAAACAAAGTTTCATTTATGTTATGGCACTCACCAGAATCAAAGCAAAAGTCCCGGGGCTCTTGCTTGATGCTGATTGGGTGAAAGGGCGTTTGTTGGGGACCTGTGGCCATAGTGGGAACACCCTGCTCAGTGTACCGGAGGTCGAGAAACTCCTGTTTAAAACCTTGTGGCGGTACAGCCACCAAAGGCTCAGACATCTGCCGATGGTACGGAGGCCGGCTGTCCCGGGGCAGAGCACTGCTGCTGGGGGGCTGTGGGAGGAACTGTGGGCGCCCTTCTGACTGGGGAAAGGTTAGACATGGCTCTGACATCTGCCTTTGAAACCTAAGACCAAACACAAGGTATGTCACCATTTTATCCAATATGTATGTTTTTTTAGTACAGGAAATCTGAGATCATTACTGTGATTCTGGAAGCAGACACAGACCTGTTGTTTGCATCCTGGTTTATAGGCGTGCAGGGGACAGCGAAGGGCAGGCTGTGGAGTGCTTGCTGGTTTGGGGGTTGCTGTGCAGGCCTTGGGTTGGGACTGGGCCCATGTTGGTGTGTGGGAGGGGTCTGTTCCCTCAGTGTGTTGGACGTCCCACATGGAGATACTGGGGTGGAGGGAGGCGTTAATGGCTTAAACCCAGGAGAGGGTTTCCTGTCGCAGGCACTGTGGGTGAGGAGACAAGTTATAAAATATAGCTTTTCTTAAATATGAGACGAGGGTTAAATGCAGATGCGACATACCTGTAGCTGTAAAGGCACTTCTCTGCGTAGGGCATGGGACTCCTGTCCTGGCGACAGGGAGACAGATCTTTGGACGGGGACTGCTCTCGTTTGATCTTGGTGGGTGTAGGGCCATGAAACATCACTATGTAGAGGAGAAATAACAGACAGTGCAGTGCATTAGATGAAGCTCAGAACCACAAACAGAAGTGCACTCTTATCTTAACCACATCTTGAACTGATGGACAAATGGAGGCATGGCCAGTGTCTGTATTCCCTCGACTGGCAGAGACACTTAGCAGCTATTTGTCTTGAGCATTAATGACAGTCGACTCTGGCCTTTGAAAACAACATCCATCCACCACTGTTAGGTAGCATGATCCTAACTGCACAGTACACACTAAAGCTATCAAACTGCTCGTCTGCCACCCATTAGGGCAAGCCAATACCAATATCCATGAATCAGTGCGCTGTAATCTAATGGTGCTGAATGATTTTCTTTCTCCCATGCTGTAACCATTAGACACTCTCTGCAGTGCTCTGTCTATCGGCTGCAGTTTCCGGGGCGCCACATAATAGCCAGGCAGAAACTGGATCCCTTGGCACTGAGGAGCTGGGGCCAAATAAATCTCCTGGGGCACTGATGGACTAAAGAGGGCGCACAATGGGCACGTGAGGGTCCAGTTAGACTTTTCACACGAAGAAGGAGCAAATGGGGACAAAATCCAAAACTATTTCCAAGTTTTGCAATAAAACGTGGACTCCCACAAGAGTCGTCTACCATTCAAACACCAATTTAGCCAGATATAATAAACACATTTTTAGCTCGAACCAAATGAAAATGTCTGAATCAGTAAATGCTTCCTGACAAAAACAACTTGTCAAACATGTGACCATGTGAGTTTCGTTCAGCATCTTATGGATTACAAAACAAACCATAGACCACCACCACACCCAGCCTTCTCCTCCTACGCCCTGAGGCTCAAATGAAATGCATACAACAACAGAGGGGGCAGTTGCCATAAAACCACCAACTGAGCCTAATCTAAAATATATTTCACAGCAGTGGACAAAACCCTCTGTGGATGGATCCTCTTATCTTTCAGCCTGTAATAAACGCAGGACAGAGGGGCAGCGCTGCGCCTTGGAATCTAGCAGCTACAGTGGGTCTGGCTAGAGTGGCTGAGTGCGGGAAAGTGTGAAATCAGATTAGGACTTGGGCTCATGTGATGCCCCGTGCCAATCGGCTGATTACACTCAAAATGGAGGAGAGGGAAACATGGCCTGCTCTGAACTGAATTTGAAAAAACAGCTTTGTGCGAAGTCAGCGTGTGAGGAGATGTTATGGGTGAGGCAACAGTGGAGAGAAACAATTAGTAAAAGCAACAAGGTACTTACAGTTATCGGACTGGAAATCTGGGACAAACTGCTCATCGTCTGGAACCTGAGCTGTGAAACACATTCAAATGACATTTACATTCACTGCAACTGATGTTTTGATTGTGTTTGTTTCTTAGAAAAGTCAAACTATTAACTAAAAATAAACATATAAATGTTTGCTTCAGTGAAGAAATAATTTCTTTGTTAATCACTAAATTATTCCCATCTGCCTATAGGTAAAATGAAATTCACCCATTTCTGACTTTAAAAAGTAGAAAAAGTAATTACCTTCAGCTATCCAGATCTCCTGCAGTTGACTGAGGTCTTGGAAAAGTTCTGAAAAGGCCATAAAAAAATAATTGAAAACACTATTTGAAAACTACACAAATAAAACAAGCAAAATGATAATAATGCTAAACCTTCTGTGTCCTGTGCAAGTTCGGTCTCGACGAATTTTCTTTTCCGGTCATTCAGAGATCTGTTGTGAGGCTCCTCCACGCACGACTTGTGCTGTCCGGAGAAAGATGAAGACATGTTAAGACCAGAGCTCCAATTATCAGAAGACGTCACTCCATGCTCAGAAGACCATGTAGAGGCTGCACTTCCTCAATAACTCTGACATTTAAACACGTGTGTGAAGATGTGCAGGGCAGCTGTGTGTCCACTTACATTGGGTGGGATTATAAAAGGGACTTGCTGGTCATAGAATCCATCCATGATATCAGAAATGGCCTGGGGTTCGGATTGTAAGGGGAGGGGCGACAGAGCCACCTGGGCCAACTTTTGGATCACTGGAAAACAGAAGGTTCACCACATTAAATGCGTCGTGTAGATAAAGCAAATATACACATTTACAGAAACATTAGGGTGGTTGGAATCTAAATAGAATAAAAACATTCAATAGATGCCTGCATTTTTAACACAAGCATGGTTACAGCACACTAGCGCGGTTATATAAGCCTCACTCACTGACCATCTGTGTGCACTACTTTCAACAGCATCCTGCTGGAGAAGAGCGCAACAACACGACTCAGCCCTTTTGCACCAAATAAAGTGTGAGCATAAACTGGTCTGAAATGAAGTGTAGGCAACGTAACGGATGCATTTATTCAGAAGGACGAGAGAAAAAGTTGCTTTCCAACAGTAATTGTTGCGCGCACTTCTCCATCTCCTTGAGCGGCACAGAGTGACTCACTCCTCTCCCTCAGATAATGGATGACGAATAAAGGATCGCTGCTGGGCAATGATTACAGGCGCCGAGTTTATACCATTAGAACTCACTGTACCAATTAGACCACAAGAAGAGCAGAGCCAGTGCTTTTCCCCTTTTAGGGGCAAACTGCGTCACTGAGGAGCAGGGCAGAGATCGACTACAACTGTCTTTAACGCAAAGGAAACTACACTAAAACAGTTGCTTTGTTGTTGTTTTTGCCAGAACGTAAAGTCAACAGACTTTGCGGTGCTTTTCATCCCGGAGCTTTTGATCGCACGCACAGAGTGATAGAACATTTCCTTTAAACTTCTTTAACACTTCAAAACAGCAGAGGGGCCTCCAGGGGGAGCGACCCCCCCACGGGCCCCCTCTCCTCCCCTCGCACGCCCTTCCCCCACCGCCTCCCGTCTCTTGTTTTTCTCAATGAAGTGAAACTCGATCCGTGTGGAAACGCGGGGAGGAAAGAAATATCTCGTCCATTCATAAAATCAGTGTCCTGACCGCTGCGACACCTCGCACCGACGACCCGGTTTGATAAATCACGGTCAGCATTTAGCAAAAGCTCATGTCCTCCTAAAAACAGCACGACGGAGAATGGTCGCTTAAGCCTAAATATCTTTATAAAAAGATGGCGTGCGCTGGTTGAAGTCTGCAGCACTAAAATATAAGCGTCTTCAGTGCGCAAATCAGAGCTTGTATTCCAGCCAAATGCTGCAGCCTACCGTGTCTGTGTGCGTCCCCTCGCGTGAGAAATGCAGAAGTTAAATCCCAAAAGAGAAAAGCCGAAGTGCGGAGAGTCGGAGACTGGTGCGCTGTGAGAAACTGCTGCGCCTCTGTCGACTCACAAAACTTGACTGAGCTTTTCGTTAATGGTCCGTGCCAGTTTTCCCCAGGGCTCGAGCTGCGCGCAGAGACAGCCTCTGATTGGCGCAAACCGCCTGTCTGTTTACACCGCAGCCAATTGGCTCTCAGAGCGCATCAATTATACATGTGATTCTCAGCAGCCAATCACAGCGAGGCACTGTCCTATTTTTATGAATGGCTGGACTTCATTCACATTTTTTCAACTCTCAACGCCAAGCTGCATTTAAAGGGCCAGGCCTACACAAGTGGAAATGTACTGAAGCGTAAAACTACTGTCAAAATGAAACAACCCAAAGCATTATAGAGATAATAAAGTCAACATTTTTATTGTCTTTCTTGAATGGTAGGTTCGTTTTTTGGGTTGCTTGTGTCTTATATACTATGCCATAAGAATTTATTCCACTTCATCAGAGAAGGGTCTCGGTCTATAAACCTTGATAAAAAAAAATACCTGTAACATGCCAACTGCTAAAGTCACTGATACTAGCAGCAAAATACTATATAATTATATAGAGGGTGGTTAATCTCTCCTGGGTATTTCTGGTCCCCAAAGGATCGGTTTCAATATCGCCTAAAGAATAGATGACCTTCATCACTTGTTGTCTCGTCTTAAGGGTTTATCTTATTTGCTATTTGCAGTGAATGTCAATAAGAGTGGTTATTGAGGGAAGAGCATGAAGCTTGATATGAACTTGAAATTATACTCTATGCTACTATAAGTCTTTCATAAATTGTGAAATGTGTTGAGTAGTGTGTAGGCATATAAAATCTAAAGTCAAAAGGAGTCTAAACAAATAAGCTTTGCCATTATCAGCTCAGTCACTGAAATATGTATAAATATAATTTAGAACCACAGCTACACATAAGTCAGAAATTAAGAAAACCTTAAAATTGTTGTTGCTTTAAAACAGTTTATAGACTTTTGTATCAGTGGTTGCATTCATGCACTTCTACAGTCCATCTGGACCAAAACCTCTCGCCACAAGAACCATTTTCTTTCCCTCTGCAGTTGGACTCATGAACGCTTCTAAACACCTGTCACTTAATAATCATGTCAACAACATGTCCATTTGTACTGCTTGTTTTTGCACACTGAATAAACTGTAAATTGTGTATATATATATTCAATCACAATTTATTTTTATCATATTTAGTTATTTTTTTTGTTCATGCCTTGTTTTTTAAAATATTTTTTATATGTGTTTTTTCCTGCACTTAATTGCCAAAGAAAGTTCCTAGTTTGTGAATCTTGTTTTTATTCAAGAAACTTTTTTCTGATTCTAAAGCTTTCCCGCTACATTTTTGTATTTCAACACTGAAATACATGCATTGTATTTGCAGCTAATGTTAAGAAATTGATTTGTCTCCTCAAAAATGTGCAAACTATATCCTACACTATCCAAAATGTTCTCTAACCTTCTCTAACCTTCAACCTTTGACGTCAGCCAATGTTTAAAATGACCTACATAAGAATAACAGTAATCCTGTGTAATCCTTTGCAAACACAATTACCCAGCTTCTGCATAGTCAGTAATAGTAGTCATTACTTAAGTCGTGACAATATGTTCCTAGTTTGTCACCCTTCGAGGCATTTGCTGTTGTGATTTTGGGCGTTACAGAAATAAATGGAATTGAATTGAAAGTTGTTCCTTAGAGTGAAATGCAAGCGTGTCATCTTACACCATCTTAAAACAGGTCTGGTGAAGTCTGCCTGATTGAATTGTGGCTGTATTAGAAGCAGAGCCAGTGGATGGTTTTGTGGTGGGTGGTCACTCGGAGGCGTGTGGAAAGAGCACATTGTGTAGCTGGTATTCTTATTCTTTCCCAAAATAAAGGTGCCATATGTAGAAGGGACGTGTTTGTGTGCGTATACTTCTCTGCATGGATGGCTGTGGCGGGATGGGGGTATTTAAGCCACTTTGAAAGGCGTTCCTTTTCTTGGCCCTCTGACACCTGCACTGTGGGTCAGTGTCACACTGACATAAGACCAGGTCAGTACTGGCACCGAGCGAAATGGGTTAATCCCAACTTTCTCTGAGAAGACAGAAGAGCACGCATATAAAGACAGTAAACAGTATGCTCCTGCTGGCAACATTGTTCAGACAAGAACTGTTTAGGCTGTAGCATAAAGAAAATAACACTCAATACTGAAGTAGTGAGGTATTTACTACAGTAGTAAATAAATGTGCTTGTTGTAGATCATAAAAGTTTGTTATTAGTTGGTTAGATAAAAACGCATTAGTTGTTGCAGGAAAAAAACACAAAAACATCTGCATGGTTAAAACAATCCATATCTTGTGTGCATCAAAGATTATTCGTAATTTGTCCAACAATTAGAAATGACTAGTTCAAACCTTACAAAGGCAAAATGTTGCCATTGGAATACAAGTCAATGACAGAAATAAATGTGTTCCACAGGTCTGAACACATTTATCATGAATCATAAATTAATTTGACCTATTACTCTCAAACATCTGTCAAAAGTGTTGGTTCAGTGCATTCTTCCTGCTGTTGGATGATCTACAGAGACAAGATGTGGCTTGCTGTCTATTAATAGCTTTGGGAGTTAATTCCTGCCTTGTTATCTTAACCGCCTAAACCAAGAAGCTCTGTCAAAGGGAGACTGCCATCGTACAACAGCAGCTCTATTGTTTTCTCTGGTTTTCAATTTGATGATTTCTTATGCACATTGCCACAATTATATGTAGTTTACTGCATGGCTTTCATTCATGGTCACTGACTCTGCAACAGTAAACAAGCACTTGGCGAAAGGACAAAAATGAACATTGGTGAATGAAGTGCATAATTACACAGTTCTTTCACATTCAAGTGATCAAGTTTTGTTCTCAATTTGATCAATCTTAGTCTGGTTAGTCATGCACCTACTTCTTTTTAGTCTTGTAATGGCCCTACAGATGAAATCTTACAGCTAGTTTAAATGTGTTTGGTCCTATACTTTAGTCCTTCTTTTGTTGTTATTTTGATGTTCTTTCATTATAACAAATGAGCATGACAAGTACAAATTCAAACAGCCAACCAAATAATTTAATAATTGAAACTATATTTGTCTTCATTGTACTTTTATTTTGCCCATCTAAAGCTTTTGTCTTGGTGCTTCTCCTGAGTCTTTGTTTGTTCTGTCATTGTCATCACATATTTCCTCACTGTCTCCTCATGCCATCAGTGAGTCACTAACACAATATCTGACCCATAATGTAAAGGCTCTCTGTTACTATCAGGGCGTGCCTCCTGCAGCACATCAGTATAGTGTGGTTTTTAATGGCCTGATCATATCACAGCACCAGTCTGATGGGTTCTCTTCACTATTCATGCAAGAAAGAAGAGTGACAACCGTTTTAGTCAAGTAAATCACACTAACTTTTAATATGGATTATTAACTGGCTTCTAAATGTTTTGTGTAAAGGACGGGAGGGGTATCAATAAATAAATGAATACATAAATAAATAAATACATTTTGAGCATTTTAGAGCAGAGTTAAAGCAGTTTAAGTTTCAAATAATTGTCCCATTTTTTGCTTTCAATGGCTGATTGTAGAGCACATACATTGATTATTTTATTGTCCAATCACATGATGCTGGAACAGCGTGTGCCCTTGACCCTCACAGCCCTCAAAGTACACTCTCGGAAATGACCCCAGGGAACAACACGGGGCAGTACACGTCAACCCCGACACTATATATTTAACATAATCTTTTTCCAAACATTTCCCTCTTCAGTCTCCCTCTGTGGTATTTAATTTATATCCTGTGCTGCAATATATAGGCCTGTGATGTCACTTGAGACAGGTAATGTGATAAGGACATGTACTTGTGCGTTGGGGGGAGGCGGCGGGGGAGGGGGAAGCTGTCCCACAAACGGTATAGACAACACAGATGGAAACCAGTGAATCAGCGGATTAGTAAATTGCAGTCTCCCGGTGTGTCCTAATCAGATACATGTATGACGTCAAAGCTGTGCCATACGTTTTCTGGTGGAGGGTCCGTCTGCGTCTTGTCTCATGAAAATTCTTTGCCTGGAATGTTCCACAGTGTAAACTTATCTATCTTTCATTTATCCAGTTACAGGTTTGTTTTATTGACCCCCAAAAATGACTTGGTTTGGTGGAGACACTTACTTATATCCACGGAGATTGCTAAAAGCTAAATAGCGATAATGGAACCAGGGATACTGTTGCTGTGGCAATTGCAGCTGCCATTTTGTGACTGCAAGAATAACAACATTCTAAAAGAAAACAACAATGTGCAACAACATGGCCAGAAATGTCCTTGATTAAAGGCCTTGAAATGACATTTATTGGTACTAAATCAGCGAGCAGTGTCTGTGAGGACCTGCGTTCACTGAATTGTGAAAACAAATGATCTTTAATAATACGTCAACAATTAATGCAGAGGTACAGTATGTATTTGTATGTTTGTATATCAGCATAGGCACATCAACTGATAATTATTGTATTTACCTAATATACATAAATATTAATGACGATTTTTACTAGTAAAATTTGAGAAAAAGACTAAAGGTTTTGTTCACAGTGTGACTGATCATGGACATTAGATAAAGCACAACAAAAGTAAAATTAACAAAGTTAATTTAAAGAAAATTGCAGAGTGCATTCTAAAGGCTGGTACTATTCTAAATGCTGGCTCCAATGCTTTTTCAATGGGAGAGTGAGCATTGGGCTGAAAAACCAGGGCTGTTTTAACAATCACTCGACCTTTTTACAAACAGAACACGGCTGGTTCTGGTCATTTAATCAGGAAACTCCAAATGGATATCACGCCGATATTACTATTATCGTGGCATTTATTCATCTAGCTTTATTTTCTGCCATTTTGTGGAACATTCCTAGCAAAATAATAACCTCCATGAAGAAAAGGCTTCGGTGTCTCCACCTAAAAAATATATATTGTGCCCCTTTAATTCAATTTTACAATTTGAGTAAATTTAAAGAAAACTTCTCATGAACTTCTCTTTCTACAAATGAAGAATGTGCCACAGTTTTATCAACATGAGATGGTCGGGAGCAGAGAGGAGAAGGCTTTTTCTCACTGTCTACAAAACAAGAACAATAATTTACATATAGAGATTAGTACACAGTTGATCTTTTGTTGAGGTTTGGATAATATCCAAACAAAATGCAGACATTTTGTACTTTTAGCCACATAACTCAGACTCAATCTCAATATTTCAGACAAGTTTGGTGCATATTAACTTGAACTCTTGTACTGTAGCTAAAGCTGCTGTCAAATTTAAAAGCTAATTCTTGGCAAACATCTGAACTGGCAATAGCGCCGTGTACATATCAAACTGTCTTACTTGCTGTCTACTGTGGCTGTTTATTAGCAGCTTGAATCTTTATACAAATTAAAGAATCTTTTGACATGACAAAAAACATTAGATTTATAAATATGGATTATATTATGAGGAAGATAAAGTAGAAAAACCAAAGAAGTGAAACCAGTTTTGCTACAATTTTTCACTTTACAGTCGGCTAAAAGTGTAGTGGGGAGTGAAACATTCTGTTAGCAGGCACATGGGTCAAGGATACGTCTGAGTGTAGCTGTTTTAGTTTTATCTTTGTATTGACAAGACATGCATTTCTTTCTCTATATCACTACTGTCTTCAGACCAGGCTACCTTTTATTGCTGTATACAGTAGTGTTGACGCGTGTCTTACAGTGTGATAATTACGAAGCTTACGAGCACAGCTTTATTGACTTCAGGGCCACCTATCACCTCAAAGCACAAGCTCGACTTATTGCCCACAGTAAAACACACAAGTTGTGACACATAACACGGCTGAGGAGTTTGCATTCTCTTTTCCACCAAACAGTTTATTTTCCCTATTTTTTTTAACAAGATTATGAACATGCTAGCAAAAAATATAATCACAACAAAGAATAGTAAATATATCAGATTTAGCAAAGCAAAGAAATGGTCATTTGGATGCACACGCGCTGTTTTGTTCACTCGTTGTTTGAACAGGCATGCGGTGATGAAGATAAAATATTATAAACAAATATACACCTGGTAATATAGCGGTTTAAAACTATTCTTTCAATAACTGTATTTACTGTAAACATGCACTCTTTTTACACTGGCGTCTCTTGCACCCAGGCTCCAATAGGAAATAAACGATAATCTACTTCCACAGTGATGGTTTTACAAAGTGCCGTGGACATGAAACGGTTGTGATCGTAGATATCACATTTGTGTAGAAATGTTGTTTTTTCTTGAATACTGAAAAAATGGATATGTTTTCCGGGGCCTGGGTATCAGAGGGCGGTCCCAGTGCGGTTAAAGGGAGCCAGGGTCAAAGCGTGTTGGCCTCACCCCACAGTGGTGCTCATCAGATCTCTGTACAGTCACTCTCCACGGTTTCCAAGGTATCCACGGTTTCCACGGTTTCCACAGTAGCACAGTCCAACGTTAGAGATTCATAAGTGACTGAAGAAAGCCCAGAATGTCATTTAAAATAATATGGAATCAGTCAATGTATGAAAGTATTCAGTATAGGGGTGGGCGACGTAGATACAATTTAATATCTAGACTTTTATTTTTCTCCATACAACATTAGGTCTTTAAACGTATTAGTTGAGGTTTAATTGTCAGACAAATGTGAAATGTCTGTAAAACTAATCACAGAGCAACATAACTTTTTGTAGGAATTTTTACAATGAACGATATGGTCGATATTCAGATTTTTCATATGTTCAGAACAACATTCACAATATTATCTAAATTTCGATATATTGCCCACCCTTGCTTCAGTAGAGCACATTATAAGGCAATATAACTCATGTAATCCCACGTTTGTTTTTTCTTAATTCTTTTTACAGTATAAAAAAAGTAAAGACAAAACTATTTTGAATTTTAAAATGACGTTTCGATAATAAATAAATAAAAACGTTTCAGTCTCAAAAACATGTAATTTGGTCTGCAAACAAAGTTCTTAATGGATAAATAGCGATAAATGATTCAGATTTGTTTGAAGAATTATATTAAAAAAAGTATATATACACAAATTAGATTGAAATAATAGAAAAAAAAAAAAAAAAAAAGAAAGCAATAATATAAAAAAATGTCCACAGTGTCACAGAGCCGACCGTCACAGTTCTTCTGGCATTAGAACAAGAGCGTTGGTATTATGTAGATCATAAAAGGACAAATTGCCTTTTCGCTCGCTGAATCACAGTTTTCAGATCACAGATTATCCCAAAATGAGTGGAAACCTCCAGAGAGTGACTGTAGCCCCTCTGAACAGTGAGAATACTGATCCAAACCTTCTATACTAAGACTCTAACATCAACAATGATAAATTCAAACACATTCAAGTGTACAGTATATGTGTGCTACACCTACTTTCCAGAAATATACATATACTTATTCTTATATGATATAATTTGTAATATTTTGGGGACATGATTATATTCATGTGATACATTCATTATTACAAACAGAGACCTATTGCCTCTTTTTAATAGATCCTTAACAAATATTTTCTTTGATACAAGTCCTTCTTTATCCATGTATCTATTTTTGGTACTTAAAGGAATAATGAAGGTGTTACAGGCCGCGGAGGGGACAGTGATGTTTGACAGTGTAATTAGGCGTAGGATTTCACAGGGGCACACACAGTCTCTGTAAGTGAGAGATAATTTTAGGTTTCCTGTCAATGCGCTGGTAAATAAAACCCCCGGGGCCCAACTGTAACACTCTCGAGAAGATTTATTTCAATCCACGACCTCATATTACTGCAAACCAAGCGGGCGAGCTGAGTCAGGCGAACGGCGGAATAAATTAGACGCATCAAGTAAGACCAGAGGATCACCAATAACATCCTCAGTCATTCTTAAAAGTATGATATTTTCTTTTCTTCGTGGTTAGGGGTTTTCAGGTCAGCGATGCTAAGAGGTTTCCAGTCCGGAGACGCGTCCCACTGCCGACAAACAAAATAAGTCAATAATGTATGAGGCATTTTCCGTGGCGCTCTTCTGCTCAGCTGTGTTTGTGGGGATTGTGCTGCCTCTTACAACCAACTCTATTATTTACATAGAAAAGTGGTTATGTCAATGCTCACTCAAAGTCATGTTTACGGCAAAACGGCGTTCATTTTCATCATCAAAGTCTGTGCATCTTTTGATTTTTAGTTGTTATCCCTGGAGTTCATGCCGGTATCTAAAGTTGTATTGGTCAGGCAGTGCTGTACTGGTGTATTTTGACCGCAAGGGGTTAAATCCGTGATGATAAATACGATGCGTCCACAGGGCTTGGTCGAAAAGTCTTGGTCGTTGTGAGAGTCCTGATTTTTGGTAGTTTGAAATCCAGAGAAATCAATGTATTTCTGACATACCTCATCTTATGGAGCTGCCTATATGCAAAAACGATGTGAGTGTGCATATTGTGTTTTCAGTATTTGGGCTGCCGTTTTAGTCGCGGCTCCGATTGCGTTTTTTGAAGAAGAAAAATGGGGTCTTCTGAGGTGGGCCCAATAGCATCGGGACCTGGTTCTTGTGTGTGATTCGAATCTGGAAGAAATTGATGAGAAATAGAAAATCATAATTAGGATTTACCTCCATAGTCGTAAAAGAAAGTATTGTCTTAAGGTCTTGCAACAGTCACTTAAATTCCTCATTAAAAATTTACATATAAAGGTTGCAAATCCTTCTGGATACAACTTGCATTTGATATAAACTTTTCTGTATAGTCCAGATAACAATAACATAAAAAATAAATATGATTACGATCATTTTAATAGTTGACTAGTCACAATTATGCAGATTAATTGTTGCATACACAATTGTTGCATACACAATCAATAAATACAGTAAGTTAAATGTTTAGGAATGAAAATATTAAGTTTATCAATGGATTAATGTGTAACAAGTGGTCATTATCCAGCTTTATGAAGTACACTTACTGTACATGGTGGCTGCATCCAGGGCTCACCATCAATCTGCATTGGCAGTCGGCGGGACGTCCTGTGAGGGGGGAGGGAGAGACAGAGAGAGGGAGTGCAAGAGAAAGGGAGAAGAGAGAGAAGCAGAGAGGAGACAGAGCGAGGGGGAAGGGGGAGAGAGAGAGTGAGGCCAAGAGAGGGAGAAAGAAAGGGCGAGAGAGTGGAGAGAGAGGAAGAGAGAAGGACAGCGAGCGAGAGAGAGAGAGTGGAGCGGCAGGGAGAGAGAAGGAGAGAGCGAAAGAGAGGAGAGCGGGAGAAAGAGAGTAGAGCGAGAGAGGAGAGAGGGAGAAAGAGAATGGAGAGAGAGGGAGAGAGAAAGAGGCAGAGGGAGAAAGAGAATGGAGAGAGAGGGAGAGAGAAAGAGGGAGAGACAGAGAGAGAGGGAGAAAGAGAATGGAGAGAGAGGGAGAGAGAGGAAAGAGAGAGGAGAGAGGGAGAAAGAAAATGGAGAGAGAGGGAGAGAGAAAGATGGGGAGACAACGAGAGAGGAGAGAGAGGGAGAAAGAGAGTGGAAAGAGAGGGAGAGAGAGGGAGAGTAAGAGCGAGAGAGAGAGAGAGGGAGGGAGAGAGTGCATAGAGAGGAGAGAGAGGAGGTTGTGAAGGTCAGATCACACACACCTCAGAGGCAGTGGAGGCCGTTCACACTGTCCCAGGACAGGGTCACACACTGCACCCTTTGTTCCCTTCAGACTCATTCCCAGACAGGCCCCCACTGTTCAAACTCTCGGCCTACTGTACACACACGCAGTCAGAAGTTAGCTTAGGGCCGCTGTTGTCGCCCCTGCAGCAAAAGCAACAGTGTTTGGGACAATGATTACAAAATACTCTTCAGCTCAGTTCTTGGAAAATGAGCCACATGCAGTCAAAGAAGCTGTTGTTTGAACCACCTTTGTAAGGGCTGAAGGATATTGGGAATAGATCTAATGTTTATTAAACTCATCCAGGGGCTTTTGAGAGACTGAAATACAAGAATCTCGCACACTCCAGAACATTTGAAGGTCCAAAGGTTAGGTAGCATGTTTTGTTTGCAAAGAGAACATGCTGTTGCCTAAATAACTGCGACCTTTGCTCTTTGATTATTGCGACCCCAACCTTAATGATGCACTGTGCGGTTTTCTGTTGGAGAGCCTGCCACCTGCTCGTCTCCATGGAGATGTGACCATCTTGCAGTTATTCCATTACAGGTGTTGTCATTTCTGAACAGAAACATGCACTCCACAGATCTGATGCACCTTGGTCTCTTGGCGTCACTTTCTTGTCGTCACGGAGATAGATACGTTTTATGGCATACGGTTTCTCATTCCAGGCAAAACATTAACGCCAAGCAGATGGTGGACCCTCTATCAAAAGAGTACATGTGCACCTTTATGTCACAAGCTAAAAGAAGCCGGCATTGTTTTTTTGTGCCAAACAGGTCAGCCATGTTGTATATTGACATTTATAATTCAGCATTAGTTTTTGAGGACACAGGGCACTTTAGAAATACTTTTTCTTGTATTTTCATGTATATTTTAGAGGACAGAGAAGAGACGAGAAAGAGGGCTGACCTGATGGTGACACTGGAGCACTGGGCCAGTCTCCGTCCTGCGCTCTTCAGTCCAGTGTAGATCTGCCCCATCTCTATGGCCCCCTCCAGACCCACCACCTCCAGCAGAGTGTCACTGAGGTCTGGCAAAACAACACCAAAACACCTTTCACAAGAGGACATATTGAGCTTTTTTAGGTATTTCATATTAAAGCAGCACCGCGTAAGAGACCTGCGCCACCTGCATTTCCCTTGGAGATGGAAAACTAAAACACAACTTTAGAACATTCTCCATGGAGACAGATCTGTTTTTAAGAATATCTCCATGGAGACAACCAGGCAGCACATCTTCCACCAGAAAAGTTACAAGTCAAGTTTGTGGAGAAACGAAGCCCGTTCACAGCATGAGTGTGTTTTTCAAGGGTTTTTTTAGTGCTATAAAAACACCTGTAATCAAGTAATTGCATTTATTTAAGTCTATTTTTTGTCTGAAATCTTACACGGTAGGGCTTTAAACTGTAAACTGTCTATATGTAGATCACGATATTACATTTAGCTCATTAACAGCAATATTGATCTAAAACTAAACGGGTCCATTGACTTCCAGTTCTAAAATGCAGAACTGATAAAGTGATAAACAGAAGAAAGCAGCAGATTTTCAGGCCAGGTTTTATTCACGAAAAATGCCAATGTGAAATTTTTGAAACCTATTCGTAAGTTTCAGCTTCCCGTTGTGTGCAACATTTTGAGGACGTTTTCCCATTCAAAAGATATAATATTAAGTTTTGAATTGTCACAATAGCAACGGTCCTAATTTCTTCTCATTCTGAAACCCATGGATACTGTTGTATGTACGACCCGAACCCGAACCCGAACCCGAAGTAAATACAGAGCAGTGGGTGGAAATAGGGTGAAGGTGAAAACAGAAAATGTATTAGTCAAACACACACAAATCAACTGAAATACAACTTTGACTAAATGGTTAAAAACATGGTTAAAAACTAGATTTGACATAATATGTCCCCTTTAATTTAAAATCTCATGTAAACAGTAATATACCTATTTTCACATTCTAAGGTCATTCATATATAAGAGAACTTTTCACAATTTAACGATTCATTTATTGTTTAATGCTTATATGTGTATATGATACATTTTTTATTTATGTTACGTTTGCTTTCTATGCTATTTATAATACTGTATGCTGCATGTATTTGTCACAAGTACTTTTAATAATTCAAAACGCTTTACTTTTTAGAGTATGGAGGATGCGTTAAAAGTACATATATACCGCACATATTTATGGTGAAAACAAACAGTACTGTAACTTCCAACCCAAACCAGTCTTTTCTGTTTGTCTCCTGCTTTTCCCCGTGGACTGATAATGACTCACTGCCTTAAAGGATTCTCTGTGTTCCTTGTACTTCAGGGCATTTCGGTATATACAGTATGCAAGCAATTCTAATGAATACAGGCAAAATATTAACTATAGTCATGAGTCATGGAAAGGATTATGTAATTCAGTGTGTGTTTGTGTGATTTTCTATAAAATCACAAATAAATGATGTCCATACAGTAACTGCTGATCCGTCCTTAAACGAATAGGTATATTGAGAAACTAGCTAGGGCATTTTTTACCCAAGCTTAAACCATATCTGGTTTTGCTCAGTAAAACTAATTATCAAAAACGATAGTGAGAAAAATGTCATCTCCACAGCTGGTCCGATAATTTGTGAGCTGTCAAAATCAATTCTCATACTCACTTATACATCTGCGCTGGTGTCAGTTACACTGTTAGAAACTGCAAACCTGCTATGCAAGAGGGAACTTTCACAAAGAACTGAATTCGTTTCACAAAAATCAAGCAGTTTGTGTCCATTCAACCTCAGCATGTTGGATGTCATTTTGAAATAATGCATTTTTGGTCCCAATATCACAGATAATATTCATATCAACGTCCTTTTTAATGGCAAATGTGAGCGATTTTTGAGTACAGCACGAGCAGTTCTGGAAAGTAACAGCACAAAAGTAAAAGTATTGTAATTTGCAGTTATCTGTAACTTTTTACTTTTAATTCACAACATTTTCTTATAGTTTGAAGTTTATTATTTAGCACGTTCATGGTGACATTCTGCCTAAAGGTATTGAGTTCAAGTAACCAATGTTTTGAATAACCAAAAATATAAATAAAAATGACTTGATAAATACTACTCAGCCACTACAGTTGACCGACCCAAAATCAGCTCGAACTGATATGAAATACTTTTACTTTTTTACTCCAAATCATTCAATTCAATATTTTGAATCAAGTAGAATGTTTTATGTGAAACTTTTACTTTCATTATTTTGTTCATGTATTTGTATACATGTATACTTTTACATAACAAAATAGAGTACGTCTTCCACCACTGAGCAGGAGTTAAGTGGAATTAACAATTGGACACCACCAGGTCTAGACAGGGGCAGCCACAGAACCAGAGCGACCATCGCCGAGGGTCCTGACTCAGACAAGCCTGCACTCGCCCTGCAGTGGTGACAGGGCGAGCTCTCTGTCTGTTGTGGAGTAAACAATGTTAATAATTTCCCAATCTTGTCAGACCTCACTCACCCTGCTGTCTTTGTTTCAGATAACATAAACATGATGCAACACAGAGCAAAGCCGAAACAAGAAAAACAGCTTCAAACTACTTACTGCTTTTATTCCATTACTCAAATGTTTAAAACATTTTGAAGGACATTTTTGTTGAAAATGTGCATTTGGCATTTAAAAAGTAGTGCCATTTTGTGCAAGGTTTAGGCAGCGTGGGAATGCACTTACTGCCTCTTTTAAAATTTCAGAAGACAATTTGAAAGCAAATGTCAGTCCAGAAACGGAACAAACCTTTTGAAAAAATATGTTGTGTGTAACAAGAATGATAAATAGCGAATCTCCTGGTTAAAATATATATGAATAAGACAATAAATAAACACTTAACAAAGGCTGTTCTATTTTAGATCACGGCAACACAAAACAAATAATTTCTTATAAAACTTTTGACATAAAAATGTGTTAATTAAAAAGACAATTCAAGATTGTCTCCATGTAAATGTTATTGCGTTGACTGAAATGTTCCACAGTATGGCAATAAACAAATTTACCTCCATGGAAACAAGCCGGTGATGCCACCAGCCCAAGTCCCAAGTTGGAGTAAGAATGCATGTTTTTCCACAGTATTTTTGAGTAATACAAACACCTGTAATTGAGTAAATGCAAGATAATTCCGTTTACTGACAAACTATAGAACATTCAACTGTTTGCCTTTTTACCTAATGGGGCCCAAAGCCCTTGATATCTCCAGCTTTGATCTGAACACAACAGTGCATCATAGTTACATAAGGCCTGTTTGTTAGAGACAACATGCCCCCCCCCGTCACAGGCACTCAGAGGGTCAGAGGTTCGCTTACGTCAAATGCTGTCTTAAGACCCCATGAACCACTACTACACATATTCGCCATATGTGACCTCCACTTTCCCAGGCCTTCCAGGAAATCATGGTAATAGGATTTGGCGTCCATTAAAAAGCAGAGGGCAGTTGGCTGAGTGATGGAGACAGATGTGGATGTAAAAGTCTTGTGTCGTGTGAAGCTGAAGAGAAATGTACTGTATTTCTTTTTTGCAAGTCTGTTTGGATGTGTTAAAATGACCAGCCTCGGTCTTGTGCCATTTTGAAAAAATTATGTTAAAATTCGACTAGTGCTTTTTGTTCTGTGACAAGGAAATATTCAATTCAATATATTCTTCCACGTGTCATTATATTCACAATATTGCAATAGATTCAAACAAAACAGAACAAAACAAAACAATACATTAAATGCATGTCTTAAAAGAAGCATGATGAATACCTATACTGTTTCTGGCCCTTCACCAACAGGAAACTAAAATCTAAATAACAATTGCCCGATCATCGATATCTCAAACTATAACCATTACAAACATGATATTTCTCTTTTTACTTAACAGTACTCATCTTTTTCAGTTATAAATGTTTTATACATATGCTTCAAAAGTACAAACGTGTGTGTTTTAAATTCATTATCTAAAGTACCGGTATTGCTTTTCCTCCTGATATTTCTACCTGTGGCCAACGTGAATTTATTAGAAATGTGGTCTGGCTCCAACACCAAATGAAATACTGTACAATGGATTCATTTTATGGCTAAATCGATAGAAGACGCATGGAAATATTTTAGTGATAAACCAATGCCAAGAGACACAAATAAACACATAATTTGAGTAATACTATAATGAAGTTTTATGTTTGTACTTCACATACATTCTTTCAGGTGTAAAATTTTACCCGTACACCTCTACTTCCTATATCCAAATTTGGGCATGCCATCCTGCCCGTGTCCTGGTATGAGCGCCTGATGGCACAGTAGCCCACTGCGCTGTTTGCACCTCACTGGGTCCCGCCTCATCAGATCTGCGTGCTTTTGACTCTCAGGCAACCAGCGCTGTTACTTTCTCAGCGAGGTAGAGCTAAGAATAGACCAGAACAGCCCCTTACATAAGCCGACCACGGTGCAGTGCATTATGGGATGGGATGGTTACAGCGCTGCCAAACAGAGGGGCAGCGCCGATTGTGGCACTCTTTCTCCCATTGTCAATGTACAGTCAATGAAAACATGTTTGAGACCTTGAAACATTCATGAAGTAGCGGGTAAAGATTTGCGTAAAAATACCAAAATAAGGAAAAATGCATGTTGTAAAATGAATGATAGAAATGCTCGTGTTAAATTGCAAATTGCAAAAAAAAACACATGATTTTTAAACTTTAAATTGTTCAGGTGTAATTGATGGCTTTTATTTTAGCTGCAACGTCACTTATTTATTTTCAACATGAGAAATCAATGATGTGTAGTGATGGCACATTTTTTTTAGAAAGAAGAAAATGCAATGCAAATGTTTTAACATGAAAGATTTGATATCCAATATCCATATCAACTAGCAAAGCCATTCTGTTAAAAATAATGTCAGCATGGATAGATACATTTGTAATGATAATATTTATAACTACATGATTTGAATTTGATTGAAATACAAAAGTAAAACTAGAAAATGTTGTAGGATGAGCATCAAGTTCGGCTGCACTAGTATGAATTCCACAATAAGCCAATATTAGCACACCATTACAGCTCATGAGGACAAATATAGAGGTATGCACTTTCCCCTTTATGTATTGAGTTATTTAAAATATCAGATGAGCTAAGAATCCAAGTGTAGATGCAGTTTTATTTGTGTAAGAGGTGTTGGGCTATAATTATTAGCAGGCATATCTGAGTGTCCTTCCTTCGCCCACGGCCCTCCCTCGCTCTTTCTGGCCGGACGGTTATTGTCTCGGTGTGGACAGCCCTGTGGCAGATGGTCAAAACGGGAGCCCACCTCACCTCTCCTGCCCCAAACACAGGCCGGGGGCACAAGGGAGAGCACTTGGGCCAATGACAAGGAACAATATGTTATGGAACTGTTGTAAACATGCCGCACACACATCACTGCATTTCTGCTCGAGCTGCTACTGTCAAGACACAAATGGCCACAAGGATTTCACACCACAAAATGTACTTTTCTCTTTTAAAGTAAACCTGCCCTCTTGAAATATGTATGAAGGATCGGTCAAATGTAGAGGACAATTTTACTTACAGAGGCAATAAAGTATACCAAAACCTTCTTTAACCTTCGTGAGCAGTGATATATTGATATAGCACAATATTTACCTGATGCATTTCCTATTGCAACACCCAGCTTTCGTACAGACTTTGTACTGTCACAAAAAGTACACTGGCATCGCCTGTGCATTGAACTCTAAAGGAATGTTGATACGGCAAAATGTAACTTTTGCCATCTCTGGAGTCTTTCCCTGGTTGATAAGTCACTAATTGACTGGTTTTGACTGTTACAACAAAGGGGTTTGTGTCATAGTTCATTGTTAAAAAAATACACTGACTAAAAAGGTGTTATTGTTCCATCTAATTCTGTATAAAGTTATAAAAAAGAAAAGTAATGAAGGGTCAGGAATTGGGAAATTTACTAATAATACATAATAATAATAATTCTATATACATTTAAATGAACGTGAAGCTATAGTCTAATGGTACTTACAGTAACTGAAAGCTCCAGAATCCCAAGTGCTGCCATTCATTAACTTTCAGTTAAAGTATGACTGGAAGGTGAATTCTCTCTCACCATGTGCCCTGAGATCAACTACATATTAGATCTATTTCAAGCTGCACTTAACAGCGGGAGTGATCCAAAGCAATTTTAGTCTGCAGTTTTCTGTTATGAGAGAATAAAAAACATTATGGAGTCTTGGGTGCTAAGTCTTAAAATAGTCATCTTTGAGGCATGTGTCACAATTTAATGATGTAGGAGGCAGGGGTTAGGTCTAAAGAGGGAAAGGATGGATAGTTTAAAATACTAGGGTGACGTGAGAATGTAAATGAACAAGACATAGAGTGTCACTATATATGGGTATTTTAAAAAGAAACACTGTGATCAGAGACAAACAACTAAATGTACACCTGAGTAGACTCAAGCTAATGATGTGTTTATTTTGGTCGAGGCAGTGCATGTTTATGAACATACATGAGATACTGGCATGTTAACATGTCAGTCAGCCTCCGGCTACTTTCCATTCATTGTCCCGTTTACACTCAAACACACATTTGTACACCAGTGTACTCAAAGGCAGAATGCACTAGTGAAAGTGAATACCACTGATATATGTATATAGAGATATGTATAGATAAACTTACAATGATATGGCCCTGCTAGTTCTAATATTTTGTTATGCTTTTCTGAGACTTCCCAAACTCTAAACCAGTCGAAAGTGGTCAGTGGCCTGGATTAAGCACAATAGGAAAGCACAGCGCTCTAACCAGCAGAGGACCAAACTTACACACTGGAGGCCTGAAAAGTGATTTCAACAAGAATACAAGTCCACAACACTCCTAACGCTAATTACCTTATTTACAGCAGGAGGAAGTTTAAGAAATGCTGAAGCAAAGAGGAAACAAACATGGGAGGAGAGAGATGCAACACTGATAACGTTAAATAGGTGGACATCAGTTCTCTACGTAAATCCTCTTCCTGTAAACACGCTGCATTTTCAAGTTTCCCCAAACATCCAGGACCGCTGTCTGTTCCAGGCAAAGGCAGAATCTGGCCTGATTTTGACATCAACTCTTCATTGTTGCATAAAACATGGTCAAAAGTAGAGCTGACCGCAAATCCAAGCATGAATAAACATTATTATTATTCATGGTCAGACCGTCCTGCTCAATTTTTTCTATTTGATCTCTTTTCTTCTTGCTGACTTCATGTGGAAAATGTCAGATAGTCTGTTGTAGTAAGCACCTGAATCTGGAAACCACTGCAGAATGTAATGCTACTGTTTACACGCATCATTTGTATTATATTCAGAAAATGGACAAATGTGAATATTGAATTCATAGTGTGGATGCGCATTACCTTCTGGGCCAAAATCTTCAATTGATAAATCATTTGAAACATGGGCTATTATAAAAAGGTTGTACGCAATTATTTATTAATTTTTCTTAACATGCCCCAGTATTGTATTCTTAAATATTGACTTTTTGAGCTGAACAGTTGACTGCATATGCTCTGTTTTTATGGCCGTGTTCCAAATAGCCACTGGTGAAAATGGATCAATGGCAAATACAATGTCTGTGTATAACAAGTGTTTAAAATGCTTCTGGCCTGCTTAAATTGATGACACTGTAGATTAGATATGTTATTGTATATAGTGTATGTTAATTGTGACCGCTTCTGCATGTGTCGTCTGTCGTTTTCGAACAAAAGCCAGGACACTACATTCTAAAACGCCTCAGGCTTCTTTCACTCTGCCTGATTACATTATCTGTGCTAAATAGATTGGAAAGATTTAGTTTATTGTTCCAGAGAAAGCTTACTGCCATAAACAATTACACTTACGATGTGCATGCACGACATCCACAGTAGCACATGGATATACCAGAGCAGAGAGACAATATTTATATATACATTTGAGTCTTGTTTTAAATGGCAGGACATTTGAGTCTTGTTTTAAATGGCAGGAGAAGCTAATTTTACTATGCTAAATGCTAACTGGTTGTATATACAGTATATACTGTATACAGCTTCATGGTAAATTTATGGTGGCTTGTGAAAGTGTTCGTACCCTGAAACTTTTCAAAATGTTTTCACGTCACAACCACAAGCTTAAATAAATTGTATTGGCATTTCTGCATTCTGCATTTCTGAAAGAGCAACACAAAGTGGCACACAATTGTGAGGTGGAAGGAAAATTATAACCTGGCTCCCGCCAGATTGATCTGTGTCTCATTCTGAATTCTTCACATGAATCAGTCTGGAAAGTCTTTCGCCAAAAGCTGTCGGGTCTTTAAAGAAATACGTCACGGTGATTGGTCGTCACAACAGCGGAAAAAGCAGAAAAAAAAATATATATATCATTCACAAATGTACAAAGCACCATTGTGTGCATGTTTTTGAAAAAACAAAATAGTCTGTATTCTCCTAAAATAGTTTGTTTATTTGGTTTGGTGTAGTTGATTTCACTCCGCCCAAACCACATCGCTGCCAGTGGGCCCTAAATGCCATGTGATTGGTCCGTTAACACTCCCAAGGCTGTCAATTTGACGGTTTTCAGAATTGTATGTCTAATTACTCTGGTTACGTTGCTCTTTCAGATTCCTGGGCTCTTGACTTTTTCTTTACCTTTGTGTAAATCATCCCCATATTGCAATTCAACTGAAATAAAAACATTAAAAAGAGTTCTGAGTAATTCTACCTCTAACTCCCACACCCGCCAATTTGATGCCTTTAGTGTCTCTCACAGCAAAGCTAAAGGTAAAATGGATTTGAGGCGATTATCCGTACAAGAGGCCCTGGCAATGCTTCAAAACACTGATGAGGTTTCATTCGGGAGGCGAAGGCAATCAGACGAGAGCTCGTGGGTTTTGGGCAGTTCACCCGAACCAGGAAGCGAGTCGGAGACGAAGAACTTCGTCCCTCGCTTCAGCTGCCCCGGTAACATCGCCGCACGTGAGCGGCATATTCTTGGCAACGGCGACAATATTCAAGGTATTTACGAATTCTGTGTTATAATAGTATTTGGCTGGCTTTTTTTTAGGAAGATGGGTCCAGATCAATGAATGAATATGCGTATATTCTCTGTAACAACAGCTTCGCAATCGCAAATAACCCACAACCTCCTCTTCCTCCTGCCTCCGCTGATGCTCGGCAACTTCGGCACTCTGAATAAGAAGCTAATAGACAAATTTTTTGCGTGTTAGAAGAATCATTCTTTTGATTACGTCATCACCAGAGTGCAACTGTCACATTGACGGCTTGGGAGTTCTAGTAGTTCTAAAATCCTGGCCGTTCTAGTGTTAAACCACTGGCTGGTGTTTACAGCAAACAGATCAGGAACCTAATGCAGTCTCAAGAGTTTGTGAACTCACAAACATTGTGAGAATTCATCTTGCTGGCAATGTTAGGAAAATTATACATGAGTATAAAACAAAGATTAAAAACAAAAACTGAAAAGCTGAAAAAAGTATTATGTCCCTTTTCCCTGAGTGCAGCCAGTTGGTGTCAGAAGTTGCCAGATGATTGATTGCTGAAAGATTGAATGTTGACTTAATGGTTAAATGAAGTCGACTTGTGTGTAAGTATAAGTATAAGAACAGCAGTATAAGTATAAGAACAGCAGTATAAATGCAGCTGTTCTGTAAAGGCCAAAGACATTTGTTTAAGAGAACATTGAGGAGCAAACGGCATCATGAAGTCCAAAGAACACACCAGACAGGTCAGGGCTAAAAGTGTGGAGAAGTTTAAAGCAGAGCACTGTGGGAATCTGTCCACAGGACAACTATTTGTCGTGCACTACACAAATGTGATCTCTATGAAAGAGTGTCAAGAAGAAGCCATTGTTGAAAAACAGCCATAAAAAGTCCAGTTTGCAGTTTGCCAGAAGCAATGTACGGGACACAGCAAACATGTGGCAGAAGGCGCTCTGGTCTGAGGAGACCAAAATTGAACTTTTTGGCCTAAAAGCAAAACGCTTTGAGCGGCAGAAAACTAACACGGCACATGGCTCTGAACACACTGTCCCCACAGTCAAAAATGGTGCAGCATCATGCTGTGGAGCTGCTTTTCTTCAGCAGGGACAAAGAAGCTGCTCAGAGTTGATGGGAAGATGAATGGAAGATGAATTGGAAGAAAACCTGTTGGCGTCTGCAAAAGACTTGAGACTGGGGCGGAAGTTCACCTTCAGCAGGACAACGACCCCAACATAAAGCCAGAACTACAATGGAACAGCTTAAATGTGTTAGAACGGCCCAGTCAAAGTCCAGATTTAAATCCAATCGAGAATCTGTGGCAAGATCTGAAAACTGCTGTTCACAAATGCTCTCCATCAAATCTGACTGAGCTTGAGCTGTTTTGCAAAGAAGAATGGGCAAAAATGTCAGTCTGTAGGTGAGCAAAACTGGAAGAGACCAACCCCATGAGACTTGCCGCTGTAATTGAAGCGAAAGATGGTTTCACAAAGTATTCACTCAGGGAAGCTGAATACTTTTGCATGCTGTAGTTTTAAGGTTTTAATTTATTTTTTAAATCTGGGAATCATGCATAATTTTCCTTCCACTTCACAATTGTGTGCCACTTTGAATGGCTCTTTCATCACAAAAATGCCAATACAATTTTTTAAGCTTGTGGTTGTAGCATGCCAAAATGTGGCTCCAGGGCTAAAAATACTTTTGCAAGCCACTGTATGCAGAACTATTTTGTGCACAGGGAGTTAAGTTGTTCTTGTCTATCAAAGTGTGTAATGAGATAAAGACAATCCCTTCAGAAGAAGGCAGTGTGTTGGCCTTTAAGAGACTACAAAAGCTTTTTGACCCAGATTCAGGTCAAGAGTCAGGACTAGACAACTAGTTTACATGAATGGAGCGCTCAAACCCAAAGCTTCTTGTTGTCGACAGGTCAATGCCTGAAAGGCCTGATATGGCAAAAAATAAAATAAAATAAAATCTGATGTTCATGATCATTTTTCTGTTTTATTGTTTTTGTCTAATAAAAACAATGAAAAATGGCTTTCAATAGTAATTTCTGAACATAAACAATACAGTACAAGATAACCATCACAATTTAACATTAAAAATGGTTCCATTCATTCATCCAAAGTCTGACGTTAGCTCCGAACCACTTGCTTTTACTGACACAGGATTGGCTATGTGGGCCTCTCAATTGGATTTATTTTGGATAATATTTGTGTATTTTTTATATTTTTTATTTCTTGCTGTTAACATGACGGTTGCTGTTGCAGTTGGGGGATAAGAATTTAGTTATTTTAAAGCTGAGTTGTATAATGAGTAACTATGATCCAGTGCTGGGTCATGAGTGGACCAAGAGGGGCGAGTGTGAAAAAAGTGACTGGTAAAAATAATTCATACCTGAAGCTGGTAAGGTCAATGTTTTTTTTCCCCCATTGAGAAAATCCTTCACCTTAGTACACCAGTTCCATGTTATAAAACAGGCTGAGGGTGAGTTTGACATTTGTTCCCTTCTACTTACCCCAGATAAGTTTTGTTTTTCAAAGCTAAAAAACATAGCTCGATCAAACTTCTCTACAGGCGAGATTGTATGACATGAATGAAATGTAGGGACGGGTTGAGCTGAGATCATTTCTTTTATTTTATTATGATTTATGGAGTTTTTATCATCCATTAACAGGTAACGAAAGCCAACGAAAGCCATCTGCTGCCTCAGAGAGTTCACACTTTATTGTGATTGGTTAAAGCCAGCTGCCAATCACTCAGAGCATGACAGGCCAATATGAGGAGTGATTGGGAAGCAAAAAGGTGTGTTCAACAGAAGCAATGAATCTCGATATAACTCATCTCATCAAAATAGCAGATCGTCACAGGGTTAGATCACGTTTCAATTTTATATCACCGCATTGCCCGGCCCTAATTAAATGTTGACGCACAAGTTTTCACAAACAGGTATAAACTGGCTGCTGTCACAAACTCATGACTCACCCCTCTTGCTTATATGATTCAAACTATCGTATATATTCAGTTTCAGTTTGCTCTTCTTCTTTGCTCAGTGATCTCCATGGAAACAGCCCGCAGAGAGGAATGAATTCAAAACAAGCACAGATTTTTAGAAAAGTGGTGACCCAGAATTTTGGCTGTACAATTATGAAATATTAATGTTTTTAATTAATTTGCTTTTGCTGGATTTAAGACTTAACAAAATCAATACGCTTTGCATATACGTTGTACATTTGGGTAGATTTTCACGTTGAATACTTCCTTATCCTTTAACTGCTTTGGAAAGACTTTGGACTGTTACTACAATATGTGTTTTATATATTTCTTTATCTTAATGTACTATGTAACAGTAATGTCTGTATCCGTTTATATAACCTCTTGGCCTTCTTTCACTCACCTTGAACACAAAACTTGAGCTCTTTGGCGTCAGTGACAGTGCTGGACGGCATCCGGTCAGGCACCTTCTTACTCATGCGGTTGTAGTTCCTCCTCTTCTTCGATTCGCCCCACAGGTTAGAGCCGCCGTGCATGCTGGGAATGTTGAGGACTGCAATGCCCTCCAAAGACGTGTTACTGAGGTCCAGGATGATCCCGTCACACTGAGAAGAAACACAAGAAAAAGATGACAAATTGGTTTAAAGCATTTACTTAACTGCAGTTTGCAATTGAAAACAGATATTAACGCTTTTCTACAGTTGACATTATGAAAGCTTGTTTTTAAAGTAAAACTAATGATTCTATTATGTTTGATATGTATGAGACAATTAGACAACAACATGCATGAAAAGTGCAGAACATTTACTGTTAAAATTCCCCCAAAACTGCATTTCCTTTCGGTCACGTAGTGTTTTATGCAACCAGGAGTTTTCAGAGCCGTGTGACAGAACGAAGATTTCCTATGAATAACCCAAACTTTTAATATCATAAAACTGCCACTGATGTTGTATATTTCTGTGACGGAAAAATGAATGCACAAGACAAAAACATAAAGTGGCTTGGATGTTTTATAGTGACTACACTCTGGATAAGGAAGATTTCAAAAACACATGAACAAAAATGTCAACTTTTAAGGTGAGACACTACAGGTAAAAATCTACCAAAAGCAGACTGGACAAACTTCTAAAGATGTTGGGGACGTTGTAACTTCTAAGGCTGTTCTCTTAAAATGCATTTTTCTCTCATAGAAACATAAAACTCAGCCCTTAAAGTAGCACCTTCACACACCAAACTTTACAATCTTGGACTTATTCAAGTTTAAAAGTCTAAAAGATTAGGTCAAATTTGCATTTTCACTACAATTTTCAGCCAGATCTAGTTTACAAAAAAACAA
The DNA here is from genome assembly GCA_015082035.1 of Chaenogobius annularis. Classification (NCBI taxonomy): domain Eukaryota; kingdom Metazoa; phylum Chordata; class Actinopteri; order Gobiiformes; family Gobiidae; genus Chaenogobius; species Chaenogobius annularis. Next base: position 659,205 of record BJKM01000330.1, on the reverse strand, counting down.
ATAAACAAAATCCCCTCTGTAAATATTTATGTAACTAATACGCCAACAAAATGAACCAATAATCTCAAGCCTGGCTTGGTCCGTCGATTTTAAATGTCCAAAATTTGTCTTTTACACATAAAATGTAATAGTTTTCCATAAGAATACACTTTTTCCTTACATTTCATTTGAGTAAAGTTCAGGAGACATTTCAAATTGATATCTTTAAATTTAAGATTTTTTTCCTATTCACCTGTAGTGTCTTGCCTAAAGTCAAAACTGTATACTCACCTCCACTTCTATGCATTCATTCAGTTTCTTGCACGTGGCTGATATTGTCTCAGTGGTACCAAACTCAAAGTACCAGAGCTTATTCTTCATCCTGAAAAATTAAAAGACATAGACAAGTTTAGAGACACATTCAGCCCTGGGTGTGGTGTACTGGATACACACTGACATAGTTGCTTCACAATTTCTGATGGCTGTATGACAACACAACGCCAAGGCACCCTATAGCGATGAGGTAAGGTAACTGGTAAAATAGGTCGGACATGTGAGACCCCGAAACATCCACGTCAGCCACACCATCTGTCAAAGAGGCGTTTTGCTGTTGTTGGCCATTTGTCAAGAGAGCGCATGTTTTTGCCTGTGCCAGGAGTTACAGCGTCAACACGGTGACTCTCCAGGGAATCGTGGCCAATCGAGACCAGCCGATCACTGTAAATATTATCATGGTTCAGAGCATTCAACGAACTGAGCAGGTTGGACTTGGTCAGAGGTCACCTTAACATATATAAGATATCTAACCATATGAAAATTGGTGGTTACTATTGATTGTTCTTTGTAAGAGTAAATTCAAATCTTATACTATTTTGTTAATTTGTACTTGCTTTGTAGACACCTATGTGGATCAATAGAGTTTCAATCTTAGTTCATGATTTTCTTTTCTGTTTCTAACTTCTGCTTGTCCTAGCTCAAAGGCTTTACTAGACAAGACAACTGCAGGCTGCTTAACCAATCAGAGGAAGGCATGGTCCATTCGCGTCTAAACAAATATGGAGACTTGCGAGGAATAAGGGGAAAGAAACAGCGCAGACGATTGAGAAACACAGCAGATTTCTGCAGAGTCAACAAACGAAGCACAAAACTCTGTAAATTTGAGGCAAAACAAGTTGTTCGGAATGTTGTAAGCATATTCGAGAGGAGATAGATTCCACATTTGAGAGACACGTGCTACAATTAGCAGCAGTGGTTGGACCATCCCAAGTTTTTTTTTGTTTTTTTTACCACCCTTTAACGTCCGATTCCAGACCCTTCTGAACAGAATAGGATAGGATAGTAAGGACAGGTTGGTCAGGCAAGGGAAAGAGTGGGTAGAGACATCTGGCAAACGGTGGAGGCCGGAAATCGAACCCACAACGTCGCAGTGGCAGCAACCACACACCTGCAAGTTGATTTGTGCAAAATGTTCAACATTCATGTGCACCAACAAGTCAACACTGTACCCTTCCTCTGTGTGGTTTGAAAACGGCTTTGTCGTCTGCATTCTCTATTGTAGTCTCTATTGATCCACATAGGTCACTACAAAGCAAGTATAACTTATTTGCTTTTGGTGGATGCAAAAAAAAATAGAGAAATGGCGCAAGATGGACTGACGTAACTATAAGTGTCAGCACATCTTGCGGCAGTTGCTATCCAAAGTTAGCTGGATTT
>BJKM01000330.1:542500-652244 GCA_015082035.1 Chaenogobius annularis | reverse complement strand
CTTACCAGATCATCCACGGAAAAAAACACAGGTTATGTCTAGCATGTGGAAGGTTTGTGCTATTGTTACACATGACCTCCTTGTCCTTGAGAAAAGCAAAAGGCTACTTGAGACAACCACAAAAAAGTACTGCAATCAGTCTTAAACATCATTTTATAAACTGCTAATAAAAGATTTCAATATATTACAATTGACATAAAAACTATATTTGTGAAAAATCCTGTCTGTTAACCAGTCACTGCTAAAAGTGCACTATGTAACTTCTTATGGTGGAGGGTCTTCGGCTTGTCTCCATGGAGATGTTATTTCTTTGCCAAGAATGTACTGTATAGCATTAAACGTATCTATCTGGAGATAAGCTAGTGCTGGCACCTTGGCGAGGTTACAGGTCAGATCTGTGGAGAGGAGATCTGTAATGCATGTTTTCAAGGGAATTTCGAGCAATTAAAAACACTGTATTTTAATAAATACAAAATGTATACGTTTAAAGAAGAAATATTATCCTATTATTTTTTCCTTTATAGTTGAACTCTATGAAATATGTGGATTATTGTATATATTTTTGGACAATTTGATATAAACATTGATATAAAATGACATAAGAAACAAGTCTGCTGCCTTTTGATTGAAAAACTGTAAGGCTGAAATCAGACTAACCGACTTCAAACAGTGCATCATCACAAACGACCTCACAACAAAGTGCTGTGTTGCGCAGCTGACGACCCCGGACGAGCTGTGGGTTTGTTGTTTCATTTTCAGCTATGCGCGACGCAATTGTATAACCGGTTAAGAAAAATAAATGGGATAACAATGTAAGCACAGAGAAGTGGGTGAGCACGGGGGAAAAGCAATGGCTCCAGAATAAAGATTAAGAAGAACAATTGAAACATGTTTAAAAGTTCTAAAAAGTAAATTGTGTAATAAGTACTAAGTCTTAGAGCTGCAACAAGTTAATCCGTTATTTGCAAACTAACTGGTGGACTCCAAAACATGTCAAGATCTGGAGGATCTGGAGGAGAAGTTTTATTACTCAGACAGAGCAAGAATCACAATAAAAAAGTGACATTTGGGGGTTTTGATGAAAACATTCCTCATCTGTAAATAATCTTCACAAGGATGTCCTCAGTTGAACTCTATCCGGATAAAATGGTAGTAAAAATCTCATATTCACTGGCCTTTTGCAATCCTAAACAAGTAATGCGTTGTGCTGTGGAACATTGGCAAAGCAATCACACCTCCATGGAGACAAGCAGGTGAGGTGCACGCCGCTGCGAAAAATTCATCCTTTCTTGCTGTAACAGTTTATAGATGGTATCAAAGGCACATCGCTTTTAACAAACTTAATGACAAATATTACACAAGTGTGTGTAAATAATGCTCCTTTACACTCGTGTGTGTTACATCAAACACACCAGTCCTGTTCTGTTCTGCCTTGACCATTGAGCTTGAAGTGTGAAAAGCCTTGTCTTCTCACACTGGTGCATTTTATTCAGTTTCTCCAGATTAACGCTCACATTCGCAGGCTCGAGGGCCAGCACTGTGGAAGGTCATTAACACCAGGGCTTTGGGCTCCTAAAGGTCTGGCGTCGACTGTGATCATTTAGCCTCTGATGGAAGAGCGACTTGTCTGAGGTGTTGAGTAGTCGCACTTCAGTTTACCCGTCTGAAGCCCTCCCCCAAAGTGCCAGGCCTGGAGACAAGCGCGGGGGAAGCGGAGCATAGATGCAGAAATCCACACATATGAGGAATGCATACAATAAGAGGCTCTGAGTGACACACCAAGACAATGAAGCCGCTTAAAGTACTCTGCAACTGCCGCAAACGCAAAGATGCGGTCTCCCACAGGGTCAAAGTTCAGTTATCTATTTTGCCTCCTGCTTCGGCCACATCTGTCAAACGACTCCAGTTGACTGTGACAACCCACTCGATCGTTCAGTCGCTGGCAGGATTACAGGTATAGAAACTAGTTAAATTGTCAAAAGTTCCAACGGTTTTTAAGATCTTACAGTAACTTTAAGAGCGCAGTAACTTTTCTCCAATTAGGGATTAGCTCATATATAATTCAAGTTTTATTTTTACTAGTTTGCTGAGTAACACAACTGTCCTCAAGGGATTTTGTACAGCAATAATGAGTATCTAGACTGAGCCTAGAATAGCTCTTGAGTTCAGTAGCCCAATCAGAAATCAGAATCAGAAAGAGCTCTTATTGCCATTGTCAATGAACAAAATTCACAAACATAGGAACTTGTCTCGGCCTTAAGGTGCAACATAGAACACTGAGCAATAATAAAATAACATATATTCAATCAAAAAGGGCATGCATTGAGAAACAATTTAAAAATTACTATTAAAAAAATTAAATAATAATAAAAATAATAATAAAAAAACAAAAAAAATAAAAAAAGATTGATTTACTTTAGGGTTAGATTTGTTTCATGATGTGTCTGACTTGTTTGAATAAATAACTTCTTATTTTAAGGCATGATATTTTGCCAGTGGGGTTAGAAAACTGCACATACCACTTTGGCAAACGTATTTTCTTAATTCAAATTAAATCTGTGAAATATAAACACAAAGAATTCAAGCCATTTAAAGTGAGGCTAGATACTGATATTTTTGCAGTATGACAAGACAAATCTTTCATTCTCATCCTTCTCGTATATATATTTTTTTCCACTTGGGAACTGAGATAGGAATAGGAATAAATGAATATACAGTATGTGAACGATAAATTATTTCACCTTATACTCAATGTCAACATTGTCAATATTTGGACCAAAGTCAATAAAAGACAGAGCGTAATGTATGAGACTGACAGACGATGATTATTGAGATTTCTAAGCAGCCTACACCATCGTCAACAGTCATTCTCCTCTGGGCTAAAACCTCAAACATTTCCAACACATGAGTGCATACTGAAGCCGTTTGTTCTGTAATGGGCTGTCAGAACCAGAAGTGTGGCCACAGGAAAAGTGTGCGCGTCCTCGCCTCTCTGTTGTAATGTAAATGTGGACGTTTTACATTTTATGACTAATCGCTCTGTTTAAAGGTGGCAGGAAAGGGCTATTTACCCCTTGCAAGTTTTTCACTTAGACCACACAGAAGGAGCATTAAAGCTTATTGAAGTTGAAATTGTATCTCTCAGTGTAATAAATTCTGTGTAATTTTCCCCTCACACATTATCATGAACTGATTTGATGGATAATTTTAGCTGACTTGTAAAATGAACAATATCTCTTTGTTCAATCCCAGCTTGCTAGTTTCTTTCACAGATCTTTGTGCTATTAAACAATTCATTAAATACTTTGCGTGCCACTATTTCTTCTGTATTAACATGAATATCCTGTTTCCTGTTTACTGCTCAGCCCCCCTCACACGGCAGCAGCATTCTTCAGCACATCATCTGCCTTTTGAATTTGTTAAACCTGGTGTCGCTTATAGCAGCAAACTAAAACATGTCATCAAATAGAGTTGCATCTATAGCGGCTTCATTTGAACAAAGATTAGGAAGCGCTATATTGATTTAAGTGGTTTTGTCCTCCCCCTGACCTACTGACCGCTGAGGCTCTATGTGATATTAGGTTTCTAGATAAGGGTCAGCGTGTTAACTCACTGCACAGGGGTCACACAGAAGATAGATTGTAAGAAATCTATTGTGAAAAATACAAAATGTCTGGAGGATTGATGCGTTACCTGCTGTTGAACTTCTCTGGGTGCTTCTCCCTCATTAGATGGAATTGATGTGCGATGGAGGCGTCCTGGAAAAGAAGAAAAGAAAGTTTTACATCAAATGATCAGGAATACTATGAAATAAATGTACAGGCTTTGGTCTGAATCCAAAATTCTTCTTGGAGTTTTTCGAAATTTTGCCTTGATAATTGGTCAAAATTAAATGAGTTAGGTGTATTAAAAGTATAGCTGATCCACTACTGTTCATTTATTTATACATTTTAAAAACTGGACATTTCCAATTAACTACCATTCATAAACATTAACATAAAGTATCAACAAAGAAATAAATAGTGGAAAGGTCTTTAAACTGGACATACTGAAAACTATATTGACAATTTTACACACCAAAGACTGTGTTGTTACAGTAGGTGTTGGGTTTTGTGTAAAATGCACTCTGTGGCCTACTCTTGACACACAACAAATAAAAGATCATCATTTAGTCTGCGCTGGACCCTGTTTTCCTGGTTGTGCTTAACCTTTGCCTCTGAGGTCAAAGGGGAATGTAGTCCTGATCAGTCACGAGCGCAGCCTCAGTGACCCGCCGCTGTCCACCGCACTGTCACCACACTCTGACTAATGCATTTTTCCTTATTGAACTGTGCAGAACGTTCTCCATTATAATTAACCACAGAAATTACTAATGATAATTTCTCTTTATCTCTTTTGTAATTATCCAGTGCAATGAATCGCCTGGTTTTGAGTTGGAAGTGAACCTTCAGGCCGGGATTTGGCCAAAACTAATCCCGAAAAAACATATTCATTCAAATCAGAAACACACCAGAAACCTAAACTGTAAAACAGATTTTAAAATTTGTAATGCTATGCCTTTTATTTTATGTTTGATGATGTGTTTGGACCATGTTTATGCCCTACATCTCCCCCTAAAGGTTGAAAGTTGTACTGTGCAAACAATGTTATGAAAACATCTTCCTAAAAATACATTTATGAATATTACGATCCAAGGTCACTCTTGAAAAAGAGGTTTTGATCTCTATGCGTTCTTACAGGGTTAAATAAAGATATATATTTTTTTTTATATATTTAAAAATATATATATACATAAAATAAAATAAGATATCAATAAAATTGGGACGAAATATCTCATTGTGATTTTTCTGACTCAAGTATTGCAATTGTGACTGGATTTGCCATTTATTCCTTTTAAATTCGATTATTTCACATTTTAAACGCATCTAGGAGCATTGACAAAAAGACTAAATAGGCCTTTAAATGGACAACTAATAAAAGATTCCGAACATTTTTGTACAGGCGTAGACAGGATATTTATATATTTATTTATGATGCTTAGAAATTTGAAGCTTTTGTGATTGTGATTGTTGTGAACAACAAATGACTCTATTAAACAATTATAACCATCTTTAATGCAAAACAAATCTGTCTCGGGCTGCTGTACATGCTGTGAAGTATGTGAAGGACACAACTACATTTTACACTTAGGTGCACCAGATCCAAAAGTACAAGATCTCCAGAGAACAATATTTAATATGAGCCATGGAAAAAATATTAATTTGTTTGACTTTTGAATGTGCAATATAAATCTCAGGATGAAAGAATCAGGAGTCCTGTACAAACTGAAGTCAGATAAGAGAATAAAGTAACATATGCTGCAGAGGACGGATCTCGTCATAGCGATTACAGCCCTGAGGAAACCAATACTTCCTTTAGACATTATTCTGGTAATGTAATATGACAGCATTTACTGTACAGCGTATCAGGTTGTGGCATCTATGGGAAATGCTTGTACAATCCTATGAAGGGCTCAATTTTATCCAATAACATATTTCTGTACAATCCATTGATGACCACCAAAGTATATCTGACAGTGAGTTGTATCTGTTATGGCGGTTATGGCACTGTGCCCATTTGCGCAGGTTTTCCGCGCGATTGAGAGGGGAACTAAAGGTTGTGACGGGACAGGTGGACAGACGCAATTACAGACACCGTCTCTTGTCAACTTCCAAACTGTCTATAGGCGCTGGGACTCTGCATGACGCACCTCCTTCATCCAGAGTGCTGTTTTTCAAATCTTACACACGATCACATGATATAAATAGCTGCCTTTTATCTGTTCTGTTTTGTTATTGCATATAGGGAGGTGGAAGTAAGCAGAGGGATTAGTCTCCCTAGAGATGAGAACAAAAAATAAATACAAAAAAACCTAAAAGTGCGTACTATGCTCAGGAAACAGTTCATTCTCAAAGCAATGTTTCCACAAAGTACCAGGAAGCAAACCAGAGAAACCAGTTACTGTGTGTTCCTGTTTCGTGTTTTGGACCACAAACATGTTTTTCTTCTGTCGTAGGCAGATACAGATTTGTACCACAAATTCTAGTTTTTGTGATGCTCGAATACAAGTGTGCACAACTTTGTAATAGAAAAGCAAAAGAACTGACTATTATATATTTTTTGTTATAAAGACTTAAATCCATTAGCATTTTGAAAGGGTGTTATGGTCTGCTTCATTTTGCCTCCAGTCTGACGACAAAGGGTCTATTAAACATATTCCTTAGAGCTGAAACGTTTCATCATGACAACAATCCCATATGTAAATCGTGTTTTCATAAGTGTGGCCCGTCTGTGTGTGGCTTTAGGAGCAGCCAGGTGTCACTCAGCACGGTCATTCATCGCTGTGGTAACCTGGCCTGAACCTGGCACTGCTCACTTCCTGTCACCGATACTTCCCCTGACCTTCAGCGAACGGCCGTGCTGCCTCAAACCTCGGCATCGCTCTCACATACACTTTTCCATTTTGTGACCGCGACATATTTTTCTTTGCTTTTGAACAAATACAAAGGCACAACAGACAAGTGAAGCATGAAATCAATAGCACTTTTGTCCCACCTTGCTCGGATCAGAGAAATTGTATGGACATTACAGTAACAGCAAGGAACAACAAGATCAAAACGATATGTTTGCCAGCTGCTACTGATATATACTTAACATTATATTGCTGAGTCAATTGCCTTTGGTTTGGCGGGAATCTACAGCAAACGTCTTTAATGTTTTGTTTGTGAAGATCAGACGTTCAGTCCAAATTTAGAAAAACAACAATCCTATTGCAATGCTCCGAATGCAAGCACAATTTTTGTTTCTATGTTCAGATTCTAGCTCTGCGTACGTCCAGTTTATCTCTGCACCAACCTACAATCTCTAAAAATAAAAGTACAAAAACAAGGATGTAAAAATAGCACAGCACGATGATGGCACATGGAGAAGGTTCTGCTTACAACTTATTTGGTTGTGTACACATATATTATGATATATTTGATGATCCTTTATAGATTATCCAAAATCAAAATTAAAACTACAGTTTTACATTTATTATGTGCTTTACAAGCTTGACAAGCTGTGAAACTGTGATTGTGAAGTATTGTAATTTGTGATTTATGTTGAAAAAATGTATGATTCTGTTCAAAGTGCACATTGTAAACAACTCCAGGAGCTATTGAGAAAAGACTGAATTATGGACTGCTAAACTAAAACAAGAATCCCATGCATTTCAGAACATGTTTGTAGATTTTACCATAAAAATACAGGATATTTTGTTGTTTGCAGTAGAGGACACTCTATTTGCAGCCTTTACGATTGGATTATTGCGCCAACTCAAATTGCCACATATTGTGCAGCCCTTAATTCAACTACAAACTGTTTCAGCGACACTGTCCTTTGCTGCTGGAGATACAGTTACACATTATGAACTGCCACTTAACACATGGATTCATCTTTCAGGGGCTTCACACCTGCGGCTGAGGCCACACACATACTTTAGCTCCATGAAGAAGAGCTGCAGAGCGATCAGCTTCCTCGGTGCAATGCGAGGTGGCATCTTTAATGGCTGCTGACGTGGTGTGATTTCCGACTCTCAAATTCCTTGCACAATATAATTTCGAGGGTGCAAGTTGAGCGGTAACCAAACAAGACAGCACTGCTAACAAAAAGTTTGAATGTTTTTATTGAATATGGGGAGATTTTAGCTCAAAATTCCAGAATAAAGGCAACTGGAAGCTAAATTGAATAGACAATAACACATTTTCAGCGATTAACTGAACAAAAATTAGCAAACATTTTTATTTTCCAAGGTAGAAATGCAATTTGGTTTGCTTTTCTATAACAAAAGCTAGAATACTGGCTGTAAAATTTGTATTTAAGCTTAACAAAAAGTATGTAATATATCTGTAGATAAAATGAAATACAATTGTGTGGTCAACATTTCTGTGAGTATTTGTCCAGTAAAACCTAAAAATCAGGCTCATATTGTTTTATATTCTGTGGTTAATCCCAGTTTTTCCAGGGAAATTTCATTATGTTCCTCTTTACTTTTGCCTCCATTTTTAGAATTTAGAAAGTGTTTGTATACAAACTTTTAAAGGATCTATAGTAGCATCAACTAAAACGGTACAACAGGAAGGGTACAATTTGAGGCTAGAAATGTCTTAGTACTTTCGTTTCGTCTTTCAAGTTTCATTTTTTTGCTGAAAAATGATGGAGCTGAGGAGCGGAGGAAACAGGAGGCAGAAACTTTGCACATGCCTTGTCACTATCCTTTCTGCTTAGTGTAGCACCACCAGCTCCCACACACCGCGCATTTTTATACAACACATTTCTCTGCCAAAACACAATAGTTCAACCTCCCCAACTCAAGAGCAGGCAAATACAACTAAAGTATACAATATCCGGTGTTAATCATGCTGTTTTACAATCTATGCGTGTCTAAAATGTGACGCAAACTAATTCATTTCGTCTTCTGAAGTATTTATGGACTTCCTAAAGAGAGCAGTGCTGCAACATATTATAACTAGAAAGGAGATGTAACCAAAATGTCAAACACTGGTCTGTCTGTAACTTATTATGAGCACTTAATTCATAATACCAAGTAAAGGTAATGAAATATATTGAAATCACATAACGGTTTGTAGTTGAGGGGTCTTGGCTCGACCGACCGCACGCTCCACACCACGTCAGCCTCTATTAAGTCAGCGAGATAAAGGACAGATGACGGCTGGAGCTTTCAGAGCTGGCCTTGCCAAGCCTCCCCGTCGCCGCGGCAACCGTCTCCCGAGCAGCGAGCTCTGTGACGGGACAGCAGGAAATGCACACCGTGTATGGTTGGCAAAGCGGGCTCGCGGGTTAGTGATGGCGACATGGTTGGAGTGAGTCACTGACGGGTTTGTTCAGGTGTTCAGATACACGACCATCTGTCACCGGGAGGAGCCTGGTTTAAGGGCCGTGCCACAGGAGCAGGGCCGAGAGGGCTTTTACTACACTGTCGTCCATAATGATTACATATACGCCAAATCTAATGCCCCCAACTCACTTTTGCATATGTTAGCCAAAGGAGGGGGCCTACAAGATCATAAACACGTCTACATAAAAGCTCTTTATGGGTACGGCGGGCGTAGCTGAAACTTTCACCGGTTTGTCACTGTCACCATAATATTTCGTACAGTTTATGTTTAATGTGTTAATCAAGCCATTCCTCATTTGCTTTCACTTGAATAAGCAATTACAAATAGACATTTTAAATGATTTATGTGTTCATTATTTCTCAAAGTAGTAGTTAGTAGGAGTCCTAGTCTTTAACAGCTAAACAACAACAAAGTAAAAAAAAAAAAGAAAAATAAAAATAAAACACAAATGTCTTTAAACTACTTGCCCAAGGAGAAATTACGTCACAGAAAAGTGGCAAACTGCATGTATTTATAATCCAGACTACTCAACAAAAAGATTTTTATATTAATGTCAAATTACACAGATGTAAACTAAAAAATGTGTTATATTATACCCTCCACACAGTTTATTTAGATTTAAGTGATTAGTTGAAGTTTTCCTCATAAAGCATGTTTATAGCTGAGGATGATTCGAGAGGAAAAACAGCAGATGGCTGACTTTAACTGATGACACAGCTCAAAATCTGGCACAGCCTCAACTCCAACAGGCTGGCCAACTGCAATGTAGAGTAATACTAGCTCAAAAGCAAGTATAATGGCCCTTACTGTAATATTCAATACAATCAAATAGTAATGGCGAACTCTGTAGATGTACTAGTCTTGCAAGTTTTACCAAATTACTAGTCAAAATAAGATGCAGTGAAGATGAAGATGCAGTGTTGTATCCACACATTATCCACACTTTATTGGAATACGCACCAGCAATGCAATAAAGGTGTGTCATGATAAAAGTGTGCTAACTTTGTCAAGAATTAGGAAGTTAACTTACTGTGTTTGGTCAACATGAGGGACACATGTCTCCTCTTTGCCCACAGAGACGACAGGTGAGCAGTATTTAACCACACTTACAGATAAATCAGTGACTAGTACTTGTTTATCACCTCACATAAACGTCTCAGAGACGAACACCAGTTTCTCCATCAGGACACACCATAAAAGGTTACCTAGCAACTGCAGCCTGGCAGCAAACGTCTTTTCTCCACTAAAACAAGAACTGCCCAAGCGGGAGCAGATATGCACTGATGAACAGAGTTGGGGGTAACGCGTAAACTGGTAATCTAGTACTAGTTCCTTTTTCAAATCAATAACACGTTAGTTTTGGTTAGATCTCATCTCCTCACGGCAATCCCAGAGCCAGGCTTGTTTCACAGCCACAGAGTTTGAGAGAGCAAACACTTCAGCGTGTTGGGAGCATGCACACTGCGCAACTAGTGACTCTTGTGACGCCAAAGACAAATAAACTTTCAGATGCACGCTTTGAAAAACTCCTTCTCCTTTGCTATAACCACTATTTTGTATCAAAGTAAATGTAGAAGAGATGTGGTGAGTTTGATCTAAATAAACTACAGTGCTAAAACAAGTGCGTTCTGTTGTTGGTGCTCTTGTCAAATGCATTTGCTTTGCCTATTTATTTGATATTTTAATGATTATACTACTGTGTTCAGCAACGCAAGGGGATTGTCGGCACACAATATAGGTTAGACAATAACGTTAATCATTGGTGTTACTTTTATAACAAAGTAGCGCAGCATTTTCCAGGGCAGTAACGAGGTAACATAATAGTTTACTTTTAAAAGTCGCGTTAACAAACAATGCTGATGAAACCACTGGCTACTTGAGTCCACATAAACAAGATAATCCTCAGAATACAATATAATAACTAGGACCCGACTGGTTCATAGGTTTGCCCATTCAATCGGCTGATTTCGGAGTCATTCAGGATCAGTAGGCTTAACAGAACCCATTCTGCTGTAAACATTTTCACCAGCTTCATCTCCACCTATAAGGACATGCCATATCTCATTTCAATGACCAAAACCTCTAGAATACAAGCACACATTTATTTTCGTCGGTAGATCTTGCCAGCCTAATGTCATTTAGGACATAAACATAATAATTGATTGATTAATGTTATTCAACAACAACTTGAGACAACTTCATCTCATTCTAAGCCCTAAACACCCAGAATTTAGTCGGTGAGTTTATTTTACAATCCATCCATAAACTCAATGTTTGGAAACAGGTGTTTAGATGTTATTAAGTTACATCGTGGAGGGTCATATTTGGTGTTATGTCAAATGGTTTGCTGTAGCAGAAGTTAAAATAACTTTAACCAGGGTAAAAACATTGACATATAAATAAAACCTTGTGAAGTGCTTATTAATTACCCACATGTGATTGTTCAGGGTTAAATAACACAGTCAAAATAAATTTGAGTCCCTCAAAATTGGCATCGGCCCAAAAAAAATCAATATTGGTCAAGTCCTAATAATGAACTGAATGTGCATTAGAGGATTACAGATTCAAACCAGGTTCATACTCAACAGTGCTGTCCACTCACCACTCCTATAGAGAAGTAGTTGTTGACGATGCTGTAGGGCACTGGGTCTCCCTTCTCCTCTTTATCGTCAGGGACAATGTCGATGTTCCAGCGGTCCATCGCCACGTCTGTGCTGTGCTCGATGTCCCGAAGGAACTTTAGCAAACTTCCACCCTCGTAACCTGCACAACAGGCCAGAACAAGGAAGTTTGCAGTCTACAGAGTTTTTCTTTAAATTCAAAAGCTTTTGTTGGTCCTTCAAGCAGTCCAATTAAGCACTCATAAGTAGTCACTCCAAGCCCACAGTGGCACAGCACTCAACGGCTGGCAAAGGATCAACTATTTGTTATTTGTGTGTCTTTCTTGTCAGAATCGTAACACACAAGCAAGTACTTTATGTTCCCACAGATAAATATTATTCAAACAACAAAATTTTAACGTCAAGTAAATTTTTTATAGTAGAAATTCTAAAATAAGAGCTATTTAAAAATAAAAGTAAAAAATGTATCTTATAAACTTTCAAATACAGGGTATAAGACAATATATTCTGCATTTTAGTCATTATTATTACATGCATTTGCCTGATAATTCAAAAATACTTAAAGACATGTTTTAACACATTTCTGTTGGATTGACAAAATATTGTCTGACTATCGTTACTGGAATACTAAAATAACCACTTATTTAAACGGGAACAAGTTAAATATGTATTTCATTGTTTTGCATTTGTTTAGTTGTGTTTGTTTGGACCTCAGCGTTTACCTCCTCCCCAGCGTAAACAGCGCGCCAAGTCATTCCCAGTGCCCAGAGGGAGGATGGCCACTGGAGGGTGTCTGGAAAAGTTAGCCTTGTCTGAAAAACAAACACAAACATATGATCTACTGTGTGTGCACTAACAGAGTCCCGCTATGTCTCCTCTCACAGCCATGGGAAACATGATCTGACATTTCAAAATTATAAACCAAGGTGATTATACTTCTTGTATTTTTATTAGTTTGTAATTTATTTGAGGAAATTAATCGGTTGCTTTCTTTTCTTTGTTTAAATCCCCAACATGTACTATTATTTCTTAAACTGCATGAATGTATGTATTATTTTTTTCAGTCCAACTAACTGGCTCTGTGTTACCTATGCAGTCCAGTATCCAGCCCACAGTCCCATCGCCTCCACAGGCCAGCACTCGAAAGTCAGGAACATCATGAAAGAAATTAAGCCTAAATAGGACAAAAATGACAAAGAAAACAGAAAGTTATTTTGGACACATTTATAAGAGAGACTAGTCCCCCCCCACAATAGGAACATTTCAGTTCAAAGAACAAAAACAGCAGATTTTTTTTTTTTTTTTTTCTAATGCGGTAGAAAAAATATCAGTATGATTCAGTATGATTCAGTGAACTAAAATAATAAATAATAGAGATAGTTTATTTAATCAATCAATATGTTTCTTCTGTGGCTGCGCTCCCTTGAAAAGGCTGCAGGGAGTGTGCCCTTCAAAGGGACCTTTAATGCATGTTGGGACAAAGGTGTGATGGGAGCTTTCATCTCAGCTGGCTGTAACAGAAGCACAGCCTCGTTCACGTCCACATGGCCCAACAGGAACAGCTGGAGAAACCACTGACACTCCATAAACACCAAAGATTAAGGAGCGAGAAGTTATCTGAGCCGCTGCTGTGATGACATGATAGTACAACACACTCACTGTCTCCAATTTGCGAGGACACAAAAAGACACAATTAGTTCTACAATTAGAACAACACAAGAAATTGAAGAAACAATTCCAGAAACACAAAATATATTGCCTCACTTAATGCCCTACTTTCTAAATCCAGTTTAGTTCATGTTTTAACTTGAATATTTAACATCATCCAACCGTAATAGTTTTAATAATAAATGACTCATCAGAGTGCTATACAAATCCTATTCAATAAATGGTTGCTGCTACTTTAAGCTAGCGCTGTTTGTTGCCATAGACAACAGTTCACAAAAGTGAGATGAGAGCAGTTAACCCTCTGCAATACAAAGAGGCTTATTATTTGTCTGTGTCTGATCATTCTCAACCAGCCCCATCATCACAAATTATAGTCAAAGTAAAACATAAAATAACAGTCTTTGTTGCTCCATCTGAAGGACAAAAGTCTGACAAAAATCTCTTGGATAATGAATATTTATTAACAAACATGTTGATGGTTGTTTGCCAATGATTTTCGGTTTATCTGTTTGATCAAATAAAGAGGGGGCTGTAATGAACCTAAATGCACTTGTTTTGAATGTAGCCTAAACCAACTGAATACTTTTATTTGTCAAATGTTTTAGCAGCAAAAGGACATAAACATTATGGGTGTTACATATGTCACTAAGAATAGTTTTTCTCCTATAGTAACTTTAAATGCACAGACTGATGGATAAAGACTAGGTGAGACACATGGGTGTTTGTGACACGCTTGTGCCATGCAGAGACAGTCCCAGTAGACCTGACTTCTCGGCTCCACAGGCTCTCGAGAGCGGCTCGTTGTGACCGAGTGAGAGCTAGAGACTCAAGAGGAGGAACGAGGAGAACTGAGAAGGGCGGGGCTTCACCTTCAAGGTAATGAGTTTTGCGTACGTTGTGCTGCACAGAGCAGTTGCCTCACATGAATGCCCAATAACAACAATAAAAGTACAAGCTGTGCTCAGCACTGAAAGCTGTGTGCACCTTTAGTGACCTCTGCCTCAATGAGTTCACATTAAGCTACAAGGCTATCTGATGGTGCCTGTATTTCAGTTCAAAGCATTTCAAAAAGTCCTATTTAAAATGTTCACATTCACTTTCTAATAAAGAGAATGATTTTTTTGCTAAAAGAATTCCTTGAAAAACTCATTCTGTGAGTGTGGTGCACAGATCTGACCTATAACTTAGCCAAGTGGCATCACTGGACAAAGCAGGTGACGGACTCTCCACCAGAAAATGTAATCAGTGCACCTTTAAATTTGCCACCGTATGACTTACCCCACCATTGGCCCGCCTTGATCCAAAGTGTAGACCTGCCTGGGGTTGAGCAAGTACCTGAACTTTCTGAGGACCCTGAAAATAAACATAGATCATATTGAATACGCATTTGTTGAGGCAAAAAGTTAGCTTTTAGGTCATGTCACTGCAAGAGACAAGAATACCTTCGACATCAGCTTGTGTATGTGGACAGAAAAATATTGGCTTTGCCAATATTGGTTATGGCTGGTAACAAAGACAAATATTTATGCCATATTATACCAAATACAAATGAGCCGGAAAGTGAACAGAGTTTTTCTGCTCACTCCTTAGATCCTGCCAAATATGAAGTGACAGCGGTCGCACTGACTCCTTGTGAGCGTTGCATAAACTGCCCTTTAAACTCACTAATCATTTTCAAGTACCTTTTTTGTGATATAATACACAATCATTGGATTAAAGAAGTGTGACACTGCTGAAAAGGTCTTTTATAAAGCATTAACGTCCAGCAATCAAAACAAATTATTTTCTTTTTCTTTTTTTTCTTTCTTTCTTTAGGAACTTACCAAATACAAGCTAATCACATGATACAAAAGGACAAAAGGCCAAATCCTCTAGATGAGGTCTAGTATAAAGTAACAAACGTTACAAGCAAATATGCCAGAAGGATATTTTTCATCTCTCATCACTCTAAAATCATACATTACACCCAAAAACCCACATGCAACAATCAACAACAACAAACACTCAAGAGACAAAAGGCAAGAATCCAGCAGGGGGCAGCGGGAGGTTAATGCTGACAGCTTTGATGGTCGATGAGCCATTGTTTAAACTGTATTTTAAATGAAGCGTATGTGTTGAGGTTTCTGATGATGAATTTGATGCGGTAACTTTTCCACACTTTGTCACATCCTAAAAACAAGCTTGAATAAATTGTATTGGCATTTTTTCGTGAAAGTGCAACATAAAGTGGCACACAATTGTAAAGTGGAAGGGAAATTATACATGATTCCCATACAAAAAAATAAATAAAAATGAGTCAATACTTTTTAGAACCAGCTTTTTGCTTTTTGTCTCCTTTGCAAAACAGCTCAAGCTCAGTCAGAGTTGATGGAGAGTGTTTGTGAACAGCAGTTTTCAGATCTTGCCGCAGATTCTCGATGTGATTTAGGTCTGGACTTTGACTGGAACATTCCAACACATGAATATGTTTTGTCTGACACCATTCCGTTGTGGTCGAGTGTTGTGGGTGCCAGTCCCAACTCCGACGATTTGCAGCATGTCCACCCCTCTCTCATCCCCATTTCACGCTCAGCTGTTCTGTTTAGTGAAGCCTACTGGCCAACAATCATCATGTAACTTCTGATAGCAATTGGTTGCACTCAGGGAAAAGAGGCTGAATAGTTTTGCAAACTGCACTTTTCAGTTTTGGATTTGTTTTAAATCTGGAAGTCATGTATATTGTACATTCCTTCCACTTTACAATTGTGTGTCGCTTTGTGTTTCTCTTTTACAAAAACTGCCAATACAATTTGTTTGTTTGTGGTCGTGACGTGACAAAATGTGAAAACGTTCCAAAAGTTCAAATACTTTTTCCATTTTATAATATAAAATCCAGTCCATAACAGTTGGTTCATGCTGTGTCATCTGTTTCCTTTTGATCCACGTGTCTGCATTGAAGAAGTTGTATGTCCCAAATACATGGTTTTAAAGTATCGGGGAAATACAACTCCTTAATTTAAAGCACTTCTTTCTCTAAGGTGTATAAGGACCTCTGATACTAAGTTGCATTCAACATTATCCACTGAGCTTCATACTCTGGATCACACCAATAAAGCAATGCTCTGACTTGAGCTGGAATAAAGTCCTTTTTAAGGACATCAAACATTTTCTATCAGAAACAGTGGAAGTGTATTTAATTTTCTAAGATTAGGCACTGTTGAAGACTTAAATTATTTTTTCGAATCCAAGCGAGTACATTCATATGTCTCCCATGCAACACAAGAGGCACATCATTTGTGTTCCAATGTGAAATGATTTTTGTTCTTGTCATATCTATTATTAGCAATAATTGTCTTTTGTAATGTAAAAAGAGCATGTTGCTATGGTAATGTGTCAGAGGCAGAGCAGCAGTGCCACACTGAAGACATGTAGTCACTGCTTTGGGAGCAGTGTAGACTCGGTCACATTTAAATTACACCATTAGCCCAAGTGAAGGGGATAGACAGAGCAGCAGGACCCTGAGCTATGGTAGAAAGAAAAATTACACAAATAAGTCTGTAATCCTTTTGCCAACAATGACATTTCTAGTTCTGGTTGTAAATGCTCTTTAAGTTGATTCACAACATTAACTCAATAGTCAAAAATACCCTGAAAATCCAGTATTAGGTTAGTAATAGTTATATTAGGTTAGTAATAGTTAGGTTAATAGTTTTGTACTTAAACTCCTGGGATCAGAGACAGCTTCTGCAATGATCTTACAATGTTGTAGTATTGGCAACATAAATAGATGAATGTGGTGTTCTGAAATGTTGATACTCGTCATGCAAATCTCTTTGAAACATTTGAAAGTTTATAATATTTTCAAAGATGGGTAGATGTAATTGCTACTTCAAATGTATTCTAGTTTAGCTTTTCAACTATCTATCCATTTGTATATTTGTATTTATTTATTTTTTAAGTGCAACTGTAGTTCTCTCTTTTCTACTCCAACTTACCGCTCTCCTTGCCTTCCTCCACTTTTTGGATTTACCATCACCAGCAGTGGGTGAGTCCCTGGGAGTGGGGTGATCTGAAAGCAGAAAAAACAAACAAATATATTAATTCATTCTTGCGCAGCAGCCCACACAGGAAGTACAGTGACTAGTTGAGATGAGGAAGAGCTCATACCTGTAGTGCCTGTCCATCACCAGGGCTGAATTTAAACGTCTGATTGGTGTCGTCTGGACTAGTGCTCGGGGGCGAGTCCCCTTCACCGCGCTTTACCACTGAGTGACGATCCTAGATAAAACAAGGTTATAAACAATGATTTTTCTTTTATGTATATTTATTTTTTAGGTTTTTGGCAATGCATGTTATTGGTTAGGACAGATAAAAGCATGGCAAGAGAAATTCTGCAAATTGTCATAAGAGGGCTATTCACCACTTGGACCCCAGGAAGAATAGTCTTTACTTATGTAAAAACTAATGGGGATCCAATAAATAAATAAATAAATGATAAAAATAGCAGAACCTAGCGAGCCACCTAGACCCCAAGACTACTGCGCAGCACTGAACAGACTATCCAAATATTATATCATTTGAATGGGAAAAAGTTCCCAAAAGGTCCTTTAAAACTGTCGGATGTGATGTCACTGACACTCACAAGTGTTTGGAAAATAAGCAGTGTCAGGAAGAATACTAAAATGTATTCAGGTGCAAAACACTGAATACTTGCATTAAAAGTATTTCGTAATGTATTCCAATCAATGGTCCAATCAGAGAACTTTATTCTGGATACTTAAAATTATTTCAATTTAAGTTGCATTATATTTTTTTGTAAATAATAATTTATTTATTTATCAATGATTAGAGAAAGAAAAATTGCACATGCACTCACCATAAGAGCTTGGTTTTCTATATTTCTCAATAATACTGTGCAGTTTGAAGCCCAACTTTAATCGAGTATTTTATTATCGCAATGTATTGCATTGTTTTTAGGAAAGTTACTGTATTCAGAATAACACCAAATTAAATAGCAACTGTACCAGAATTACTCAATATTTAGTTACTTCCCAAAACTGAAAATAAGATTTAACTTAGTGTGCTTGAAATAGATGTAAAAGTATAGTCTGTCTGTTTGTTCCGGCTCCATCTGAAGACCCAGAATAGTGCCATAGCAGAGTGTGAAATTGAAACAGGTGCTAGTCATAACTCCAAGGCTCGGTGTCTGCTTCATTCAACCATGAAATAATCACTTATCAGGTATTCACCCAGCTGTGTCTGCCCTGTATCTGCTCTGTAAAGGAAAGTCATGTGGGTGGCTTGTGTTTGTACACTCTGGCTGCCTGTTAACAGCTTCCTCCGGTACAGCACACAGCATCTCCACCATAGGGCTTTGCTTATTTAGACTGACAAAACAAACTGTAACTCAAACTGGTCCTCTATTAGTACAGGCAAGGGGTAAATGCTCAATCCATGCTTTTGTTTCAGAAATAATTTACAAAACCGCAAAATCTTGATCTCACAGAACTATTCTTATACCGACCCATTGAGGCCAGAGTTAGTATGTTTGGAAAGGGACCACCTTTTTTAGGTAGTCAAATAGTCTTTAAACCATTCAGCACATAAGGTAAGAGTAAAGTCAAAAGTGAAATTTATTTACAAAAAATAGCTAATTTAGCTTAATTTAAGTTGTAAGAGAAGGAATTTTTCGCTTTCACAGACCTATGAATTTGCACAATACATTTTAAGGAATGTGATGTAGCTAAAACTGTAACTTACCAACAAATATCATAATTATACCATTATTAACAGAAAAGCCTATTCCAATTAAATAAATAAAGAAATGGATGTGTTTGATAGACATAGATGCCCACACCTCAATACACTAGGATGTTCTGAATTTGTGTAGCAGAAGAGAAATTGTTCTCACCAAGACGACAGGGCAGATGTACGAGGGCAACAGCGTGTGCTCTCGCAGTGCTCCTCCATCACATTCGGGCTTGACATTAGACGCACACTTATTATGGAGCTATGAAAGAAGCAGACGAACTGTGGGAGGGATCCATCTGTGACACTGAGTCAATCAAGCGCTAATACGGAGCCACATATTAGGTCATTAATCATCTATACGTGAAAAGTGAAAGTACAGTGAAAACATTATTCTGTAAGTTCCAGCATATGACAAACTTCAAGAACTCTCAATGTGAAAATGACTTCCAGTTCAACTGTTATAGCATACAAATGTAAGACAGCAGTGCCATCTAGTGGAGATACAAAGAACACTACATGTGAAAGGTAGAGTGTAATGTGGAGATAATAAAATGACTCACAGTGATTTGACACCAGACACAGTGCAGTCCTGTCAGACCCTGGTAACACTTGATGCTTCTGTGGCAGCGGTCGCACTTTGTTGGAGAATTCCCCTCCATCCACACATGCTGCATAGCCTAATGGTAAAAGAGGGATCGTTAACCGGAGTGGAAAAGTGATGCATTTACCCAAGTATAATCTTTTTTACTAAACTTATGGTGCTTATCCCCTTATAATTTAGAGGCAAATTGAATACTCCCAGCTGACTGCTCAAACACTACTGACATTACTATTAATTTACTTAGTACAAGTTCTGAACACTTTTTCCACTTCTACCAATGATCTATTTATTCATCTATTTTCTAAATGAGACTGAGAACATAGAACTGTGCTGGACAAATACTATACTAATAAGTATACCGTACATTTACCATGTACGGTATACTTAAAAGGTCACTATTTCACTTTTCTAGTAGGAAATTCTATTATTGATTTGCATATAGTTCTATGCCATATGTTGCACAGTATGGCATAGAGCTGACCCATATATATATATATATATATATATATATATATATATATATATATATATATATATATATCACACACACCATATATATATATGTGTGTGTGTGTGTGTATATACACACACACACACACACACACATATATATACATATATACATATATATACACACACACACACACACACACACATTAATATATATATATATATATATTATAATATATATAATGTGTGTGTGTGTGTGTGTGTATATATATATATACACACACACACACACACACACACATATAAAGAACTCTTTTCAACATTCTTTGTTTTTTTTTAAAGAAATAACCCCTTAAAAAATAAATAAAAAAATAAAAAAATATATATACACCACACACACACACACACACTATAATATATATATATATATATATAATTTTTATTTTTATTTTCAGGGGTTATTTCTAAAAAAAAAAGAACTGTTGAAAAGAATGCATTTGTACTGTGAGCTGCTTGCCTCTCCACAGATATGACTTGTTACTTGGCCTGGTGTCACTTGTGTTTCCCCATAGAGACAGACAAGTTTAATGTCATACTATCACCATACTCAACTTAAATGACAAATAGCTGGCAAACCCTTCACTAGAAAAGTTCCATCGTGCACTTTTAAGTACAGTTAGTAGGCTTTCCTTTCTTGTGTCCCATTAGACAAGTCATTTCTGTTTTTGTAGTGTTATCTGTACTCACATTGGTGTGTCGTCGTGACTTAGCGTAAGTGCTGATGCAGGCAGCGATGTCTTTGGACACACAGCGTTCATGTACTGTGTATTTGCATACTGAAAGCAGTAAACAACATTTGTATTAGGGACTTTTGTATTCACACTATTACAATATCTTAACACACGCCAACTGTATTTGATGTACATATTCTAAAAGTTCATAAAGGAGAGTTTTAAAAAAGCTTTCTTTCCGAACTAATGGCCTTAACAGTCCTGTGTAATATTTCAGCACATTCGATACTTCCTCATCATCGTATAATAATAAATCAATAACATAATTACACATAATGACTCAGTTAATGTTAAATAATGATTATTGTAAGGACTTTTAATTAAATTACAACATTAACTCCGAGGCACTCAGGCCCAACAGACGACCACAGAGAAACACAGACAGTCTGATAATGACAAATGTGACAAGTTCAAAGAGAAAATTTAAAAGAGACAAACAAAATGGAGTTTTTGCTAAGTCAGTCTAAAATGAATAAATGCTTTAAGATCAGGCAGTAAACAGTGAGCTGTGGTGGATGTCCCTGACAACAAAGACAAAACAAGTGAACACTGCACCAGAGGACACTCTGTTTAGAAAGGGAAAAAGGGACCCATGTTTGTGTCTCAATGCTAATGCTAATTCTAACATTGAGCTATACATTTTCTTAAAAATAAAACAAATCAAAATGATCTTCACATAGAAACAACCAGGCCGTCTTTATTTTAAAATTTAATTGGTTGTTTATTTCATATTTTATATTTTAATCAAAGTTAGCATTAGCTGTAAGAAACCCCTTCTGTCAGACACAGGAGCAGGGACTTACAGGAGCAGCACAGGCCCTGCTTACGGACTCCCAGCAGCATGGTATGGCAGTAGTTACAGTACGCTGGTTTATTGAAGTGCTTCAGACGCCACACATGCTGCCCATCTTCTTGTACATTCTGTGTGCACAAAAATATATGTACAATACAAAAAATTTACTTTGTTGTACATACAAGTTGTTCTAAAATAAATCTCTGAAATAATAAATAATAAATCGAAGTTTGTTTTCCATAAACAGGAAGTTAAGAATGTTTCCCCCCTAAATCTAATTTTCTCCCACAAACGTAAAACAAACAAACGGACTATTACAAATTTGACATTTTTGCTCTTTGTATAATCATAAACATATAAAAGTAAGCAGGCCTATATTGTTAAAAAAACAGAAAAATTTGAGCAAACACTGAAGGAGATTGTTGAACGGTGGGTTGCCAAAATAATTATCTAGTGACAGTAATTATTTCACACTATTTCACATTTACAGTGATGTTTTATATTTGTTTCATGAACAATAAAAGAAGAAATTAATTACCAATGTAACAAAGTAAGTAAGAAAAGCAAAATACATCAGAATGTATTGTAGCATCTAGCAATTAGCGCAAAGACTAAAAGTGATAATAAACATAGTACATATAACTATACTTTTTCAAATATAGATGAGCAACAACTCTTTAGCTCTGAGCGTGTGATTTTTAGACATGTTTGGAAATGTGTTGTTTACAAGTTATTTGCTCTTCACAGCAACGTCAAACACCGACGCTTCAGTAGTTTTTACATTGATCTTTTACTGTAGTGGACCGAAACAATTAAACAACTTCAACACAAGCGAGTTTGTGGTGGAGCGACCAATATTTGTGTTATTACGGATCTGAAATGAGTGTGTACACGTCCAAACACTAATATTTCCTGGCCAGTGCGGCTGAATGGCTTTCCTAGCGTGATTGGAGTGCGTTGTATACATACAGCAGTGCTCCGAGTACGATCATAGTACTCCCAATTTCTTCATACAATTTGGGAGATTGGAATCGCTACCCTCCCAAGCGAAGTTCCGCGTTTACATGCATTTTGAGAGACCTTGTTGTTGGTAACAATAGGCCCGAGGTTCTGATTTCCTTGTGTGCATGTAAACATAGTCACTGTATCTTCACCTCACATGTTAATTGAAGTTTTGTTTGAGCATAGAGTCTCACCGTGTCCATGCCCAGCAGGACCAGTAAAGGGATAGTGGTGAGGCCTCCACGGATCCACTCCTCCAGCGTGACTGTCCCGTCCCGGTCAAAGTCAATCTCCTCCATCATCTCCTTCAAAATCTGCAGCCACAGAAACACTCTCTGCTCAAAACAGTATCACTAAAAAGAGCAAAGTCATGATCAATCAGCCCAAAACAGACGAGTGGTTTAAGTGTTGACTGAGAGGTTTCAAGTTGCAATCAACTGAGGCCAGAAGAGAGGCCAGAGTGCAATCCTAAAGTCAAAGTATTTTTGTCGATGAACATAAGCATGCTTATGCTCATACTTGAAAACTAAATTGTAAAAATAGTCATCAAAATGTTGGCATGTATTTTTGTTTCATGACTTCAGCCATTTTGTCAGTGATTATGTTTTTAAATTTGCTCATTATGTCATTATGTATATTTTAACTTAAGTACATAAGTTCTGCCTTCCAGTTATGTATTTGACATTTTTCTACCTTTTCATGTATTCAAACTTATGTGGTGGAATTTAAATCGACCACATCAAAATCGGGACTAAAACATGGGACTAAAACATGAAACTAATCCAGGACAAAGCCAGGATTAAACATAGACTAGAACAGGACCGAACAAAGTCCACATCAGGACTCAAATGTGTACTCACCGGTCTCAGCTCTGTTGAGTCCCACTCCAGATACTCTGCCACATGTACCATCTGATTTATGATGCGATCCAACTCCTAGGAAAAAAAAGGTAATCGTGTATGTTTACACTAGTGTTGTCATGGTACTAACATTTCCAACTCGATTTCGATACTAATACATAGGCTTGATATAAGATGCCGGTTCTGATGCCACAATGATCATATAAAACACTCTGTTTCAACACAGAATAAAAGTCCATTAATTTAATCTTGAATAGGAATAAAATATGCAATATTCATATTCATATTTTGTATTGCAATATTTGAATATACGTTTGACACAATAAATTCAGTTTAATTATGCTTTAATTTACTAGTCTATTTGTGTCCAAAAAAAAAGAAACAACACTGACTAAACCAAGGTCAAAACAAGGCTAAGGCTAGGAAAATATCTTCACTAAAATATTTTAAAAAACAGTACATTTCTTTTGTCGCAATGTATTTATTTTCTTTCTTTTCTTCTTACCCTGTGGTCTTTATAAAGTTCAAGATCATTCTAAAACTGTTCAGGAATGGTCACATTTTATCCTGTTTGTCCGATTTTCTTTAGTATTCTATCGAGTTTCAATGCAAGTTTTAGTATCAAGTGTCTGATTTGTTATAATATTGAAAACCCTAGTTTACATCAACAAAAGTCGTAGTGACCCGGCCTTTTCCAAATAAGATTTAAAACATTGCACTCTCTCCTTGTATGAACTGAATAAAGAGGGAGATAAAGAGGCTGCTACACCTGGTCAACAGGGGTGCAAAAGTGTTTGAGGCGATAAAACAATGACATATTTCTGCCACATTTGCTAAGAGATGAAACATCACAATCTTTCATTTACAGTACTTTCATTCGCAGTGTGCTACAGATCAGGGGTTCTTAAACTTTTCAGGACCCCCAAAATAACCATAGAACCAACAGGAACCCCGACAGTAAAATGAAATAGACGTCTGAAATAAGTTTAAATTGTAAATCTTTTAAAATTAGGTTTGCTTGTATATATATTTAGTAGTTTATTACATTATCTGAGCCAATTTCAATAAAACATACTGTTTTCAATAAAAAAAATTGGGGGAAAACAGTGTCATCATGCCAGCTCATGCTTTGCAACCCCCACTTTTTGAATGACTGCAGTACCATTACTCTACTACGTGACCAGATTGATGAAATACAACTTTCTGAATAAAAACGTAAAGTTAAGGTGACAAACAGCACAATTACTTTTTACTTTTTCAGAGATTGCATTGAAGAGACGAATTTTTCCTTCATTCTTGCTTCTCATTATTATTGATTATTTTTTTGTTATTACGATTGTATTGTGACCTGTAAAATTATGACTATTAATATAATAGTATAATAGAATAATCATCACATCGCTAAAAGTGGCAGACAAAGTTATGTGTCGTGACAGCCGCAGTGCTTCATATGGTATGATACGATTCTCCGCAGTCCATTTTTGCTGTTAGATAACATCTATGTCTGGACCTCACACGTGTCAAAGGTACATGGAGCATGGAGAGCGTGAGAGGTGGGCACTCACAGAACTGTCCAGGACACCGTTGCCGTCCGTGTCGTAGAGCCGGAACATGACTGCAGGGAAAACGAGAGAGCCCCATTATGACTCATAGGACTGTCACATCATTAGCAGCTCTAACGGCGGCTCTCGGCCTGTCTCCAGGTGTCCACGGGGTTAAAGAAGTATAGCATGCTTCTTGTGGGATCAGTTAGAACAGATTAGCCTTGTCAGATAGAGTCGATATAGAAACGGGCAGAGGTGCCACTTAAGCATGTTACTGACCCGCCCCTTCTGACTGCGTGTGTGCTCAACCACATGGGAACTACTGAGTGAGACTCTTTTGTGTCCACCTGGGACCTCATGGCTACTCAAGGAGAAGCAGGACTATTAGAAGATGCCAATGTAAGCGGCAATATAAAAACCCTTTGCACATCTTTTCTTAATGAGATCATATCGTCAGGCAAAGATTAACAAGGGGAAAAATGCGGAACAGCCGTGAGTACGCATCAAGGTTATTCCACCAAATCTGATAATATCATTTCCTCTTCGCGAGCAGAAGGCTGCGATTCTTATTCTGCCTGCATGACAGAATAAAATAAATGAAAACGCTGACAGCAAGGGAGTAATCCTGATCCAAATATATCAAATAAAGCACGACTAAACCAGGACATAATTTGAACAAAACCGCAATACACAAGGACTAAGGTAATAGGACATTCGTCTTGGACTACAGTGATACTTGAAGCACTCAGAACATTTGTCCAAAATAAATACATAAATTCAGCATAATGTATACTATACTATCTGCACAGATCTGCACTTTATAAGCCCTGTAAAAATCCTTAAAATAAAAAGTACAAAGTTCAATATGAAAAAGCTACTACTGGTGAAGTAATTTTCCAAGCTAAAAATTTATTTAGAACTGAAAAAGAATTAGCTGAATAAATGTTCAGTGCTAAATATTAATCTTATTTTATGCTTTTTAATTCATTCAAAGCACTTGTTAAAGACTATCCACAGTGCCAGTGCTCTTGCTTAAATCATTTTATTCCATATTGTGCGTTTTTATACTTTTGTTTTATTTTTTTTATAGTTATTGTTATTTTTTAGATATCATTACTATTTTATGTGCTTTTTATGTGTTTTGTATTCAACAGGGTACTCATGGAAAAGAGTATAAATGATTAAATAATAATCATAAAAAACAAGTCAGAAATATTTTAAAACAAACAAAATGAATCGAGGTCTAATAAGTTACGAAATCTAAACTAGTCAAACTAACCCTAGACAAGTGATTTAAGCTCGTTTAAGTGTCCTTATTCTGATTTGAGTTGGACAGTCCTGGCAGATTTCAAACCGCAGCTGCTCTCCTTTCTGAGCACTGACCAGTCCCGCCCACCTCCCACCGTCACCCCGGTCTGTCACTCACACTCCAGCTTGTCCTCCGGCGTGCCTCTCTCCAACAGCGAGAGGTAGCAGACGATGTCCTTGAGAAAGACCACCTGGGGGGACGGCAGGGGGGACAGCTTCTGCGGCGACGGGCTCCTCCGCAGCGACAAATGTTTCTCCGAGTGACTTCTCTCTGTGGATTCGCGGGACAAAATGCTAACAGTTAAAAGCGAATCCATCATCACTGAATGAAACAACGGCACTGGTGCAGTTTCAGGTGTGTGGACAAAGCAGAGCAATGGAGAAAGAGGAGGTGCAGATCCAGTCCGCTGACCCCAACAATATGACATTATGTGAGGGGCAAATGAATAGCCACAGCAGCACATAGAAGTGAGCCAGGCTTACAAAAATGTACAAAATTAGTCAGACGCACACAAAACAAAGACAGGAACCTTGATGCGGAAAACTAAAACTGTGAATTAGACTAGTACTAGCACTAAAAAATACAACTTAAATTTTGCGCTGTACTTTTGATTAAGATTATATAGACCCTGGACACCAGCCTTTCCACCACTTCTGATAATGTGACGCGTTTCCTTTTCAGGTTATGGTATAGGTAGCGATTCTTATTGTAGTGACTTATTGTGACTACTCGACTAAGATTAAACAAAATAATCATAGTCATATTGTGAAAATTGTAAGAATTATCGGGACAATAGAGATTTAAAAACAAAAGGCAGAGGGATTAATAAATCAAAAAGTCAAAAAGTCTTCATGAATGCTGCACTTTATTTGTAAATATTATCTACTTCTAACCATCTATTTAGTTGATAATGTATGCAATTTACAATATAAATAATCATTGACTAGTCGAGTACTAAAATTATTGTTAGATGCAGCCCTAATTCTTAATTTTTCAACTGGTAAAAGTGCATTATTTCAAAATGAATATAATTAACTAAGATAGATTTAGACATAAAATAGCCAAATTTCACACAGATTTATTTTATTATTCACAAAATTGAGTTAGTTGGTCAAGACTTTAATCAACAAGTGTGATTGCTGAGAGTGCCACCAGACTGACCAAAATAATAAATAATAAATAAAATAAAATAAAATAATAAATTAATAATAAAACTTACAATTTTGTTGATAACGGCATGTGTTACCTGGAGAAAGTTTGGGGGACACTGGTGACCGGCAGGGGCCCTTGTTGGGTGTCAGGACATTGTTATTGTTGCCCTCAGTGGATTTGACTTTAGTGCAAGGCGATCTGTGCTGCCCCCCGGGCGTCTGGCCCCCCGTCCTGGACCGCTGTGATGAGGAGCGAGACGAACATGGGGACGTGGTGGCTCCTGAACCGGCTGTGCTCATGACACTGTGCTCTGGAGTGTGGCGTCCCATGGCACACAGGATACTCTTCCCATTCATGCCTGATTGGACAGAAAAACAGAACATTTATTTAGATGAAAATAAAGACATATGTGAGGAAGAAAGAACATGGTAAATATCTAAAAATTAAAGTGCATATGACAGGTTGGACTACATGTTTCACTAAAACATAGTGAACATGATTTTACAAATGTTTTTGCCCATTTTTACCCAGTTTTGCCAATTTTTATCGTACATTGTATGTACTTTCTATGCCGTTCAGTGGCCTCGTGTATGTGAGCAGTTGTGTGTAAATTGCCATTGCAATTTAGATGTGATGTCACTTATTGATGACACAGACAGAGGGATTCTGTTTCAGAACTCAGTGCTACGTCTTGTAATTTTCCACTCATATTTTTCTTTACAAAATGCCACTTGAGTGATGTAAAACTATTGTAAATATTTCTAACAGAAACAATCCCATCAAACATAGTCACAATTGGAAACAACATGAGAACCTGTCACATGCACCTCAACACTACACTTCCACATGGCAGTTTAAATGCAAGAGATTTAAGCCAATGAAATAATTACAAGTGCAAAATACAATAGTGTCCATGGATCCACAGGCAAATTATAGTCACACAGAAATCACAAAAGCAGCATCACAATATGAGGGCAACAGATGGAGGCCAGCAGGGCTCTAGTCCCACTTAGACGACCTCACCAGCTCCTCAGGTACCTGTAATGGGGGCACAGGCCACTTCAGTCTGTATAGAGATGCCTGCATCAATGGAGCGGGCTTCTGCCAGTGTTTGGATGGAAAGAGGAAGTCATGGGAGATGCAATAAGTGAACAACAGATCATTCAAATAAACTCTTGAAATGAATCATAATTGATATCTGAGAGTTCTTTTCAGATATAGGGCAGAAAATAGTTATAGTTCAAACTATAACTACAAAAGCAGGAAAAGACCACAGTGAGTGGGGGAAGTATGAACAGATCATGTCTTAAAATGGGAGTCTAGTGTTTAAAAAGAGTAACCACAAGAGGGCAGTGCTGTATATGTATTTGATATGTCCCTATATGAACTGTGTTACAAAAGGGGAGGCAATACATGTTCAGAACTGTGAATTGTATGTATTTAGAAAAAACAGAAAAGAGGCATAAACCCAAATCCAACATTTCAAAAACCCATGCTACAGAGTTATTCAAATCATGGGGGGGGGAAGGAGAAAGGGGGTGAAAAGTACCGGTAATGCATTTGATTAACTATGCATTTATAATACATGACAAACGTATCATTGGTATGCTGGTGTACCATCACAGCATTGTATAAATATTTCAGCCTAAAATCCACATAATCTTAGAAAGAGAATGCGGCAGATGGCGTGATGTAAATAACATGCAGCTCTTCTAAAGTTTGGACTGCATTTGACTGACTCACAGTGGAAATCTCTGCATTGCGTTTGCCGTCCAAAGCTTCATTCTGCCTCTCACTTAACCATTGTGCACTTGCCTCTAACTTCGACCAGTATTATAACACACAAATAGATTTCTAATTCAATGGTCCATCTGTCTTCTCAGCTGCTCAGTATGAAGGACCAGACAGTCGCAGTGAACTCGGAGCCAAATCCCACTCAGAATCTTATGAGACAGGTGGAGGCAGACAACACTCACTGCTTATCTTGTGTGGACATTGGCCAGTGAGTAGATAACTGGCCAACTAAAATGATATCACAGTCAAATGTTTCAAGAATTAATGTAATTGTATTTGTTATTTTTTCATAATCTTTTTGTAGACAACTAATATCACCATTATTATCAAGTAAATAAAAGCTAGATTAACCCTGAGACGAGCTGGCCCCTGCACAGGGTTTACCCCGCCTAAGGCCCAAAGTCACTGGGATAGGCTCCAGATGAATGAATGAATAAATGCTAGTTAAACTTAATAAAATTATGTTTCACTTTTAAACCTTTATTGGATAGATCTCCACCAGGACGGTTACACTAACCATTGCATAGTTGTATAATATATTCACAGAGGTTGGGCTGATGTAAGAAATACATAATAGTGTGTTAACAGAGCAGTTTGTAGATTTGACTTGATCAGAAGAGACAGAACTTACCGAGGAGACTGGTCCCAGCTCTGGACTGGTCCGGGGAGCCGCCTCCAGACTTACTCTTGAAGGAGGTGAACAGATGCTGACACAGCTCTTCTGGGAGATCGTTCTCCAGGTAAGTGGCCATGAAGAGCTGAAAGCCTTCATAGTCAATGGGCTAAGGAGAGAAGACAAGGAGAGAAAGGTCACAAGAGGTTATTTCTGCTGTTAAAAGAGAGTGTCCTGCACTAGGATGACCTTTGAAGATCAATATTGTGCATGATATAAAACAATTGAATTACAATATGAGGTTAAGCAATCACATAAAACAGTTTTTCCACATTATATTTTTAAGTCTGCTAAATGTCAAGGCAGGTCAGAGGCAGACAAACAAGGGTTTGAACAGCAACATGTAGAATACCTCTCTATAGCAGATGATTCGGTGCCATGGCAAAAGAAAGTTGCTGTCATTGAAGATTTAGTGATTGTAACAGTTTATGATATTATCAACTATCAGTCACATACTGTAAAAGTTCTGCAATAAAGTCCGCTGAGTGACCCCATGACCTCTAACCCGTGCCTCCATGGTGGGCGCGGCCCCTCTGTAGTGATGAAACGAGCGTATGTTGTGTCGGTGACAGGATGTGCATGCGCTCCGCTGACTGACACACACCACACAACATGCAGAGCCAGGGGCTCGGGCTTACTTGGTTCAGAACATCTTGCTTCTGATTTACAGTTGAGAAAGTGAAAAAGGAAGGAAGGAAACAGTCAGTGCTATTACATGGGGGGATTCTGCACTGAGCCAAGCTGGATTTCTTCTTAAGTCTGGATCCGTCTCAACTTTGTTGATTTTTGTGAGTATATAAAGCAGTTATATCCATTTTTTTTTTTTACAATATTGAAATATTGTTATTCAGTATGAAGTTTTGGATTCATATATACCACTGCAGCTAATTATTGTACTGCTGATTTCAGCTTGTAATCTGTAGTTTTGTTTTGTCCACAGCATTTTCAAAAACAAATCATTAGTACAAAGAAATGCTGGCCCTTGTACCCGACAAGGCTTCATGTGAAAATATGCCTTAACTAAGCTTCTATATGCTGTCACTGTCCATCAGCAGAAAGCAGGCGTGAGGGGATCTTCAAGCTAAATCCTGACATAACCCAATGCCAGAAAAGAACACGCACACGCTCCTTTTTTGGACAAATAAATCACAAGACTTTAATTAGCTTTGTACAACTCTGCTCCTGTGCACTGGGGCCCACATTAACCACAGTCGTTCTCACAGAAAAGAGTAAAACGCTCCATTTTTGTTTCATAAATACACCCAGATGTGTGCAAAAGCAATCCCTCAGGACAGCACATTATGTTCCCCTCAGCAAATTTACCCTGAATCGTGCCAGTCTGTCAGCATCTCCTAAGGGTCTCCCACAATTTACATGCTTCATTTACTCTCTTTCATTTTGGCAGATTTTTGATTGACTTGTGTAGCTTTTTATAACACAAATATGTGGCTACTGTCAGGTCACTTTACAATAGTGTTATCGCGATACTAAAATTTCAAACTCGATTTCGATACTAAGGAAAAGGCTCAATACTCAATACCAATTTTGATACCAAATGATAATAAAAACACAACATTTTTCAACAATAGACTGTAATTTTCAACATAAAATAGCACTTTCTTTAAGTTGTCATGTGCCTTTAGTTCTGATTAAGTTCAAGGAAAGTTTTTCTGGAAAGTATCGATTCTTCTCCAAAAGAGTATCTAGATTCGATACTAGTTGTAGTATTGATTAGTGTGATTTTTGACAATCCTACTTTACACACAAACATATATAAAAATGATGTACGTAGAAAACATTGCAAACATCTTTTGGCATGTCTTTCCTTGTCACGATTATTAAAATAGTCAGCAATTATTTTAGTAGTTGATTAGTCAGGATTATTCTTTGCAACCCTATAGTATAGCCTACATTCATTTAAAATGCGACACCTAAATTCTACCCACAGCTACAGCACAAACAAGCTTGTTTGTTAACGTCAATGGCAAAAATTCAGCTGACAGCTGCGAGTGTCGGCCATTGTTTGCTCTTTTCATCGCTCACTCAAAATCCTCGGACAGCTCTCACCCTACGGCAGAAATAAACCCATAAATGTAGTACAGCGCGGAGGAGGGAGGTCGTCTTGTGCCATCAACCCAAATAAATAGATTCCACTACAGCTGGGACAATGCACTTTAGAGGCACTTCATTCTTTACATTGACAAATGAGAGCCGTGAGCCGCGGTGGTGAGATCGGCGCCGGGTGACAGTCCCAGACACACAAGATAGGGAGGTTCAGTGTGCCGTGGTACAAGCCAGCCTGTTAGTCATGTCCTCACAAATAAATACAGAGCAGAAAAGCTTCAGGCAATTGACAGTTGCATGAATAGGCATGCTTTCAAAATGGTTTGTAAATTAGCATTAATGTTGTGTCACTACATTTCTACTTTCTACTGGTCTGGAACACTATTTGGACTCAAGAATAATCAGATATAGGGCAGGTCAATATGATTTAATAATATTGATGAATTTTCTGATTATTACGTGCTTCAACACACTTTCTCTCACCCACTCCTCCTATTGGTCAGCGTCCGTCATGCAGTCAGTGTGAATTTTCAGAATAAGCTTTGGTAACATCTTAAAGGGGTTGTACCTGATTATTAAGTATGTAATAAAGTAAAATCTGTTTTTCTACAGTGCAAAGCAGGAAGTGCGCTATAAGAATGCTAATGTTTGTTAGCTGTTAGAAAAGCTGACATTCATTCATTTCGGAACTATGTATTTGAGGCTCAGGACCCCAGCCATGGACACAATAAATGAATACCTTTAGAGCATACTCCTGGCAGCACAAAAGAAATAATGTATGACGCAAACTGCACCGACAATCAAGGACCAGACCCAAATTATAACAGACATTCGAAAAATGGAAAAAATTACATTTGAATTTTATTTGAAAAATTGATGTTTTGGAAAGACTCTGGACGAGATGGGACTCATTTCCTGTGCAGTAATTTTTGCTTTATTTAATGGGTATCTTTGTTTTATTTTGCTCTTTGAGTTTAAATAAAATTAAAAAAAAATAAAAAAACAAAAACGATACTATAATAACTAGGATGCCAGGAATGCATTGTGAGTTTAAAATGAACTAGTTCTGTTTTCCATGTTTTAAAGACAGTAAAAATCAGATACAGCCCCTTTAATAATGTAACTAAATAGTAATGAAAACAAAATCTGGCTCCAGAAAATTATGATATTACAGTTTGGCACATCACCCACCCATATTCAGAGATACTGACCTTATCCTAAGCTACGAGCATTCAGCGAAGAAGCAAAAAATGCATGTATTCAGTCTTTACCAAATTTTAGATTGAATTTACATGCCGTGAATAAAAAGATCACAAACATCTTCATCATTGCAAGGGTGATTATTTTGGTGGTAGAAGTCTGTACATTCATTACTCTTGTGCAGTCTCATACTCATGAACATTCAGTCAAAGACAACAAGCATTTTATATATATCAGTGTGTGTGTGTGTATATATATATATATATATATATATATATATTATATTTATTTTTTTTTTTTTATTTTTTTTTCTAATTCTGATAGTAGCCCACAAATGCAATGGGATCAATGGGGAAAACAAAAGAGTCAACACAGTGACAATACTGTACACAGCAGTCAAAGAAGGCCGTTTTGCTTTCCCAGTCATGTTATATCCTCATTTGTATGTTGCGCTGGCTAATGAGTCAGACAGTCAAATTGACACAGCGCCAACTGTATTTAAAACTAGGCCAGAAGAAAATGTTGGGATGATAATAATATGTCTGCGGCAGTCGTCTATAGCTCAAAGCTCATTTGCTGACGTCATGGTTTGATGCTGAGGGTGTGACCGCTTTGGCTTTTCATCTAAAAATGGAGCCAGTGACTAAGCACCTCTGTGATGGATATTGCACATGAATTAGACGAACCGAACAAGCTAAATTTTCCTCATGTGTTTTCAAATCGCTGAGGAGAAGATACAGGGAGATATCACAGAAAAATAAAATAAAACATAGCAGGAGGAAACAAGTGCTGCACAATGACTTACTTGCTCTGGGTTGTATTTGGAGAGGACACCGTCTCCATGAAACTCATCCAAGACATCTTTGAGCTTCTTTGATGAGTCTGCAAAGAAAATAATACAGATTTTTTTTTTTTTTTCATTTTCATCATGTGGCACAAATATAAATATGGAATCAAAAACTCAAACCCCTTTTTGGAAATCTAACGTCAATAATAATAGAAACTGTATCAAGAAGTTACTTTACATTTAAATTTGTTTTTTCTGACACCGTACTATTACTCTTGTGAAGTAAAAGCACGCTTACTAGAGCAAAGGTTTTGGTTGGAGTAATTCTGAAATAATAAAACTGTCATAGGAACAACATTAAATGCTTTAAACTCATACACAGTACCGTACTGCACCGGTATTTTTTGTCTGTCACATTAACTCAAATCATAAATCATATTTTAAATGCATTTTACGAGTTACTCTGTACTCAAGTCCTAGTTTTTCTAAATACTTTTCACTCCTACTTGAGTCATTATTTGGGTCACTACTTTTTACGTTACTCTTACTTAAATACATATTTGGGGTTGTCAACCCACCAGTTTTATGATCAATAACTTTTAATAAATTACAGACAATGCGAACTATGAAGAACGCAGAAAAGTTTCACACTATGTAACTTTTACAACTAATCAAACTGATTAAAAAAAGGGTTGATTAAAAAAAACTGATACCCAGATACTAGTATCAAAACTAGATACTCACTTGAGAAAGTATCAATACTGAATACTTGTGGGGAGGTTTGACCTTTCCTGAATAGAATGTTCGTCATTAGTTATTAGATGAACTGGTGGTAATATTAAGAAACTACTAT
The DNA here is from genome assembly GCA_015082035.1 of Chaenogobius annularis. Classification (NCBI taxonomy): domain Eukaryota; kingdom Metazoa; phylum Chordata; class Actinopteri; order Gobiiformes; family Gobiidae; genus Chaenogobius; species Chaenogobius annularis. The sequence goes on along the minus strand of BJKM01000330.1, from coordinate 617,413 downwards.
TATTTGGTCTTGAAATCTACATTCAATTGTATAAAAAAATTGAATTAATTTATCATTGCGCTATCGAAATCAGTGTCAAGCATCAAATTAACATTTCAGAATCGAGACAACACAATTTTGTTTATTAACCTTTATTTAACCAGGAGAGATTTAGCACCTCTTTTGATTTTAGTACACTAACCTCTTCATATCCAAGCAGGGATCGAGGGAGGGATACTAACCCACTCTAATGACCTCCTATAATGACCTCCTCCACTGTTTTCTGCCAAACAATTACTGAGGACAAATGGACACAGGGAAAATCACTGTGTGAACGTGTGCATACAAACTCAAATATCATCCTACCATCTCTCAAAATCAACGTGAGCTGACAGTTCACTTCATTATATTTAGTGCTCTGTATCTTTTGAGGGCATCCAATTTTAGTGCTCTATTAGATATTCATGACAACAACACAAAAGGATAGCAGCATATCAGGATAGCTAAGAGAGATATGATTAAAGATGATGAAGATATTTTAGAAGCCATGAGAGGAGACGTGCTGTCAGAGCTGAGATACAAAGCCTTATACCATTAGTATTGTAAGATATCATTGTGGCTGATATCAGAGCACATAGACCAGAATAGCTATTAGATATTAATAAATGATACATATAGAAGTGAAATGTGGATTTGTTTACATCGATCACAAAAGCATGGCTAATTTATTCGTCATTTACTATCAATCTTTATCACTGAGGTTGATCTAGACCCGCCATAACTGCACCCGAAATGTTGTGTCTTTAACTCGATGTACAGATTTGGTTTTCCATCTGGTGGATCACTAAGCACGGACAAAATTGTATGATTCATGTCTGCAAAATTGTTAAATTGAATGAATAGAATTGAAGGTTTTGTGATTTCTGTCATGTCTTGTGCTTTTAATGCAATTTGTCCGGTTGTGAAGCACTTTGAATTGCCTCGTGTTGCCTTGCCTACAGTATATTTAGAAATACTATACATTGGTCCAGTTCAGTCATCCTCATTATTAACAGGTGACACAATATAAACATAGGGTTTTTAAATAGATAATCAATCATGTAATTTAAAAGAAAAACGACTGATTTAAGGACATCTTTACTCCAAAACTATTTTATACATCTGCTCTCAAAATATGGACAGGCCTGTGTGATATATTTGCTACAGACAATATCACAATAAACGATAATATTGAAACTACTTTATGCCACTGACACCATAAACCTGAGTCTAGTTAATCCCTTTTCAAAGTAATATTGTTAAAAACGAATGAATTGATGACTGTGTCTGTATTATGAGCAGTGGAAGTTGCTCGTTTGACCCTTTACAGCTCAAATCTTGCAGTACAACAAAAATATACACAACTTCTCCACTAATGATAAAATAAAAAATACTGTTCTTTCACTCATTTATTGAACAATAAGTCAATATTGTAACTATCGTGGCATGTCTAAATATAGACTTTAGATACAGATTTCTTCTCATAATAGTCAAACTAATTAAATTTGGCATTGTGTCATTACTAGTTCAAAAATGTATCTCGTGAGGAGCCCCCACTGTTTGTTTTCAGACGTTGTTTGATGTTAAGTAAAAAAATATCAGTAATTAAGTAGTTTTCCTGACCTCATAAAACTAAACTCTGGATTTGGGTAAATTACATGTATGTAGTAATAGCGTGTTATTGCCTACTTAGAGACATATTCCAAGACGCTACCTTACTTTCTAATCTCTTCTGCAATCCAGCCATTCCTTGTGTTGTATATTTGCATGTTTATCGGCCTCACCATCAGAAACACTACCTTTAAGCGTGTGGTGTCTAGACTATGTCGGATCAGAGCAGTCAAAATGAGATGGAGATTACCCAGAATCCACTTTGTGTCACCGGGTGATGCAGAGGTTAAAAAGTTTGATAAACCTCTTTGTCTGGCTAACGACCGTCCTTTCAATGTGTGTCATCTGACGTCATTAAAATAAAGAGATTGGATTTTAGCTGCTCATAAAAAGCCCTTCCCGCTCCTGCACAGACTGGAAAGTGCTCCACAAAAATGCTACTACTGTTCGTCACCTGCAATGACAAGACAGATGCTCTTTTGACTAACAAATGAATGGATGTTAACTACAGAACTCCTTACTGGCTCGGGGCATTGTCGAGAAGTGCTAAATGACTGGCACTTGCAGGTAAACAAATACGTAATGCATGGCAGATTAAAAAAAAGAAAGACTAAAAAGAATTTAATATAAAAGTAATTACAACAACAACAACAACAACAACAACAACAACAACAAATCCACTACAAACTATTTGCTGTTATAGTGGGCAACTGTAATATAACTAGGACAGGTGCAAAAATGATATAATATATAATAAATATATATAATAAAAAACAAAATAAAGTTTTGAAAGTTCACAGTGACAATGGTCATTGAAAACACTTACCGGTACATTTTAGTTAAAAGAACAGTATTTAAGCGTTTGATTTTAAATTTCATAAACCGTCCCTGGATACGAGATAAACATCAAATGCCGCAAATGTAATGCTTATTTACAAAGTTACAAAAACATTGGCCATGATTGTTTATTTTATAACTTTGATGTTTTGGGGCTCAAGACAATTATCCAATCAGAAAGCAGAATGAGCCAAGAATCTCTCATTTGGGTTGCCAGTTTCAATGACTAAATTAATGTTTTTCTCTGATCTGAATCCTCGCGATCTAAACCTCAGCACGGTTCAATTTCTGTTGTGTCTCAGCGTCCCGATTACTTGAAATACTTGGATATAAATTTGGTTTAACTTCAAATGAACTGTTCTTGTATGTGTACTGAATGTGCTGGTGTGTAACCTTTGCATGTGTGTGACTGTTGCAGTTTCTTTTCTTTGTCTTGAATATATTTTGACATCAACCTGAATGTCAACTGAAGATGGAAATAAATTGGCTATAATTTTGACATATTTACATGCATACTGTTCATTAATAAGTGTTGTCCCTATACATTAAATAAACAATAATAATCTGAATTGCTTGAATTAGTTTCATTATCCAACTAAATCTAAATACGTCACGCTTTTTTTAATCTATATATGTAAAACTCTGATCAGTTGTGTGTCAACAGAAGCTGTTTTGAATAAGTGCCTGGCACATCCTCACGTGAATGAACCACCACATAATTTGTTTTTTCAGCAAGCATTTAAGCAACGACGACTGTCACATGGTTCATGGCCCTCACATCGTCTCTTTTCCACACAGACCAACAAAACAAGTCTTATCCGCCATTTACACACATGAATACTCACATTCGCTGTACTGCTGCAGCTGGCTGAACTCAGCTGGGCTCAGACACACCCAACCCCGATCTCCCATGATGCTTTTGGGGCCACAGTCTGATCTCTGAGCTTTAGGAGGCAGTCAGGAGCCGGTCAGGAGCCAGTCAGCCCACAAGCCACACCGAGGGGATTGACTTTACCCTCGGATTGATCGGTGAAAAAAGGAAAGGGTTTGGGAAGTCATGACTGTCCACGTCTTAGCAGGCTCATCAGAGGTGCCAGATCATAATACGTTTCTCAAATGTGGTCCGTCACGATAATTTTATTGGATATTTGTAGGTGTGAATTGGACTCCAGCTTCTCACTCTGTAGAAGGGAGAAGATGTGAGGCAGAATCTGTCTCCAACGCTAACTACTTATAATGGCTCCGCACAAGGTTGCACAGAAGATCTCAGCCATGAAAATGATCTAGAGAGAGGAGAGAGAGAGGGAGAAAAAAGGTTAGAGTAATGACAACTAACATTTACATCTGTAGCCATTGTACCATGCAAAAGAAATGACAGCACGGAATTAGGGAACAACTATGAAAATATTCAGAGCCAAATACACACTTTAATAGTCATTGGGACTGGCAATAATGCTATTGTTTATTATAGTTGTATTAAGACAAGACTGAAATCATTGTCTTTGGCCCACAGAAACAAAGAGAAAGTGTTAGAAGTCACCTCCAGAGTCTCGCTCTAAAACCTACAAATCAAGTTAGAATTCGGGGGGTAATAATGGAATCAGATTTGAATTTTAACAGCCACGTCAAATCAATAACATCAGCAGCCTTTTACCATTTAAAGAACAGTGCCAAAATCAAAAGTATAGTGTCTAAACCAGACCTGGAGAGACTTATCCATGCGTTTTGTCTTCGTGATAGATTAGACTACTGTAACGGCCTGCTCACTGGCCTCTCCAAACGATCTGTAAAACAGCTGCAGTACATCCAGAACGCTGCTGCTCGGGTCCTGACTAGAACAGGAAGTACGATCACATTAGTCCTGTGCTCAGGTCTCTGCACTGGCTCCCTGTGGCTCAGAGAATAGACTTCAAAGCAGCTCTGCTTGTATACAAGTCTCTCCATGGCCTAGCACCAAAGTACATCTCGGACATGTTAGTGCCGTATGAACTAACTCCAGGCCTCCTGCTGGTGCCCAGAGTCAGGACTAAACATGGGGAATCTGCATTTCAGTTTTATGCAGCTAAAATCTGAAACAGTCTTCCTGAATATGTGAGACAGGCCTCTACTCTGACAATGTTCAAAATTTAAGCTAAAAACAGTTTTGTTTGGCTGTGCATATGACTGAAAGGATTTTATTTGCACTCTTCTCTTTTATGTCTTAAACTGTTTTGTGATTTCTGTCATGTCTGTGTTTTTAGTGCATTTTTCCTGTTGTGTGAAGCACTTTGAATTGCCTTGCGTACGAATTGTGCTCTACTAATAAACTTGCCTTCCCTAAGGGAACAAGACTCAAAATGCAAATGTGTGATGCAACCAACTCTGGCTCTCCATGTCTGCAGATTTCTCAAACAACTACTATCGATTGAAAATGATCCCCATTCAAGCAAAGTTTTGTTTGTAAATGTATTCTATATGGAAAAAATCTGTACTATCTCATCTTGGAACTTTTATTTCAAGAAAATAATTGCATCATTCAACCATCAGTCATTGAGGTTAAAAAACACAAATGTATTCTCCTCCTCATCTAAATATGTTAAAAAAATGTTCTTGAGGGAGCAGGTATCCAAAACTTTTTTCCAAATTTTCCAAAACTGAAAGGAGAAAGTAGGTATGTACGCAAAGGGCGTGCAACTGCAGGCGCCACTGAAGTGAGCGACACATGTGGACGTTTCAAAACAGTAAAATCAGGTACAGCCCCTTTAAAGGCAACATAAAGCTTCTCTCTCTGAATCATCTAAGAAGCTCAGTTAATTCCATTCCACTTTCTTTAGCTTATACTGTAAGCTGTAGCTGGCGATGTCTACATGCACACCAAAATCTGATATATACCGGATTTCTGGTGTTCTCTGATTATTGATAGTTACATCTGATGTGAGAGCGCCTCTTTCTCTCTCTCTCCTTCTCTCTCTCTTTCTCTCTCTTTCACTCTCTCTCGCTCCCCCTTTTTTTTCTTCTTTTTTTACGGTTTGTAGCGCAAAACACATACTTCTGCACAACTACAGAAGACGTATAACTACAGTAGGTGGCGGTAAATGCACCTTTCGGCTGCCAACCGCCATTAAAAGCAACACAACAACAAAAACATCTGATGTGACTCATCTGATTTATTTCTGATTGCTTTACACTTGTGAAGATTTTGATGAGGAAAAGAATGTGCTAAAGAATGGCAAAGACAAAAGTTAAAGAGAAGTGTTCATACAACAGTTGCTCTAAAAATCCACAAATTCTCTGCGATGTGTCACCAGGTGTTCTGTTGTTCAGACACCAAGTATCAAATCTAATTCTTGTTATCTGATTATTCTAATGACCTGATTCATACTGTAAATGTACCCAACGACACCACTGCTCCTCGGGACAGTCCCTTCACACTGTATGTCCCTTGACTTGCCCTTGACAGCAGCCTAAACCTCCTGTCTAAATCTATAACTATCTATAACTGACTAACAACACCATATACGCAGCTCCCAAACCACGGAGCGTTCTCTTCTGCTGCGCACAGAGAGAGCGCAGCGCACGTGCCAATCAGAGCGAAGAGGCGAAGGATGAGGAGCCCCGAGACGAGATGCAGAAACAGGCAAAATACCCCACGTCTCGCACATGTAAACGCAGCTATTTATGAACCACGTGTGCTGAAATAACAAGGGATAATGCTAGAAGAATCGCACCTTTTATCTTGGGGAATCTCAGAGCGCTGCAGTCTTAAAGAAAAGAATTGGCGACCAACAAAATAAAAACACATCATGTTCAGAAATAAGCAAAACAATAAAAAGGGACCAAACTAGTGGTAAAGCAATTTAAATTTTGATTTTGACACAACTATACCAATTCCAATACCATAATTCATAGAAATACTGATATAGACAATAGAATGTCATTTTTTTTTAAAAATAGATTTTAATGTCAATATGAACATGCAAAGCAGGAGGTCAATATAAGTTCAATAGTATTTTGATACATAAATGGACAGGTTGTGATGTTTGTATAGCATCAGCAACACAGCAGGCCCTCCTCCACGGAAAAAGATTTTGGGTACTTGAATGTCTTTTACATTCAAAAACAAATTCTTATTGTTGATGATTTTCAATTCACTATCACTTTGTATATTTTGTAACGCACACAAGAAAAAAAATATATCCAAAACAAAACACCAAATACGGTAATGTCTTATCTGAACTATAAGCATCCTCTTCTTCTTTTTAAAATAAATACACTAGAAACAAAACCTTATCAAAAATACTATCAAAAATATGATAGTACTAGCTCATATGTACATATCATGTCAAATGTGTCAAATCATGTCTATTCTATTTATAGCACTTCTGGTCTGCTAAACTGCATTTTGTTGCACTGTACTTCTGTAATCTAATCTAATCATACTTGAAAACAGAAAAGAAAAAAATAATTATATTACCAACACGCTGAGGCAAAAATTTATATAACATAGCATCTTATCCTCCTAACCTGAACATTACAATATTCACCATCTAAAAGTAACATTAGTTGTTGTAATTGTTGTATTGGACCAAAACACAGACACTATAACATGTATCTTCTGACCGGTCAACAGAGGTTTACAGAGGTTACCGTTTGAGTAAGATGCTTTCAGAATCAGAATCAGAATCAGAATCAGAATCAGAATCAGAATCAGAAACAGGTTTATTGCCATTGCCAATAAACAGAATTCACAAACATAGGAACTTGCTTTGGTGATTCGGTGCAACATACAACAATGAAAAATGATAAAACAACATATATGAAATCAATAGAAACTATTCAAATCTACTATAGGACGGTTTTTACAGTAAAATGTACAGTTGTAGTGCAGAAAGTCTATTATGTGCTGTTAACCTTATCCCATTCTTTATCTTCTTTATTAGCTCTTTTTAAACACTGGCCTTATTTGCTCCGTGATGTGCTTTCACAGGCCGCGCCTGAGTCTGAGGAGCTGCAGCAAGGCCAAATTAGGAGACTGATGATGATTAAGGACCACAGGCGTCTGAGGTCATAAGGTAAACAGAAACGTGAGCACACATTTAAGAACAAGACTTATGAAGAGGAGAGGGCAGGGAGATGTAGCAATAATCAAGTGAAAAAGAATATCTCCTCAAAAAACCTATGAGTCAGAAAAGAATAGATATTGGGATTGTGCTAAATACTAAAATATTCTGACAACATACTCTTACTTTTTTTTTCTATATTATTTTGGTGATGTCTTTCTAAGCACGTCCTCAGCTCTGTACAGTACTTCTGAGTGTACACTGATATCTGACAGTGATGTACTTATTTTATTTAACTACTACAACTGTCACTGCTTCTCTCGTGCTACTTCTAAACTAGAAATGGTCCAATATGGATTTTTTTTTATTTATTTCTTGGTCCAATACCAATATTTGATATTTGTTTTGCTGCTGTGGCAGATAAACCCAAATAACAATATTAAGATAGAAAATTAAAGCAAGAAATTTAAGGTAATTTACAGTAAAGCAAATGAATTTATCCCTTTTGTAAAATAATCACAAAATGTATTGGATTAGATTACGGTAAAATACAGCCATATTTTTGCGTAATTGCTTTTCTATTTCCATTTTTGCGCATCCATTTGTTCAAAAAGACAATCTCACTGAGGACAAACTGGGAATGACACGTGGACAAACAGAGACTGGGATAGCTTTGAAAAAATCTCTCAAAATTGGACCAGACACAAATTATCACGATGCCGATATAGGAACCGATATATCGCCCAGTCCAACTACTACTACTACTACTACTACAAGTTAAGCCTTCTTCCATGTGTCCCACCAATGTAAAAATAATAATAATATTTAAGGATAAAACAACTAAAACGGACTTTATTATTGTAATATATACATTACATTTGGATACTTGCTTAAAAAGTGCAAGTAAGTGATTTGTAACTGTCTTTGTAAAGAAACGAACGGTCTCTCAAACTTACAAGACAACTGTACGCTCGACAGGAAGAGCGTGTAGACGTCTTGATAACCATAGCAAGTTCACGACCTACACACACGCGCCGCTGTCTCATCGGCAACACTAACGGAAACCTCAAGACAATGCGAGCATATGATTAAAAGGATAGCAGTTTTTTCCACGTCAAACTGCCGACATTTACAGCACAGAGATAATCTTCATGATCCAAGCACTTGCTAAATATAGACATAAGTTTTAACTGGGTCGGTAGCTTCTTGAACACGTCCACGAATGTAAAATTCAAGCTTCATTTTGCGTTTGATTTTTGCAGCGGCCCCTAAGGAAACTATGCCCGGATAATACGCCTCGCTTTAATACTTTAGAGAGGATTTTTGTGAACTTTGTGCCCTGCATTGACCTGCATGAGCTTTTCACGCCGCGACATACAAGGCTGCAGATGATGAATAATGGCCACTTCACATAAAGAGGCCTCGAATCAAGTTGATGTCTAAACCGTATTTTCCCACACACTCAATTAGCTCACAGGAACAGGCTACTTCTGCTGTAATACAATAAATCCATCTTTAGATGTAGAGAGTAAATATCTGGATTAATCAGACTTCATTATTTTTGAGTAATTGCTACAACTCTGAAAGATTCTTAAGGTTAATTTTTCACAAAGGCTGAAAGATTGCAACACTAACAAGGTGCCAGTAAAGAGACACATTACAATTTTACAAACGCATTGTTTATAAAATCATTCCAATACTAAGAATGACGCTGTATAAATTAAACTGAGATTTCAGATTGTATCATGTTTACAATTTTACACTTCCCACGTTATATTTACATCTCAGTGCTCAGTTTATGCGTGCATTAATTAACGCATCCTACTGGCTGGCATGTATAATAAGTATATTAGCAAATCAGTCTCTTAAATGGCCACCTCTTTCTAAGGAAATCAAATTGGTTAATGTTTTGGTAAACAAGGCACTTGAGACTCCTGCAGCCTGCTGTTGTTGCTTTGTTCACAGCCATTGCACCTGTAATGACCCATCAGACTCTTTGTAATGGAAAGATCTCGTTGATAGAGTGTGGTCGACCAAGTGCCGAACACACTCAGTCGTTTTAGATGGATTAAATGAGCAGAGGAAACGTCACATTATTTGCTGCTCTATTACTCCAATGTGTAATGAAGATACACTTAAGTATTTATGATAAAATACGCAAAATACGCAATATACTGTCTTTACTGTAAGTTCAAAATAGCTATAAGCAGAGGCTGTGACCGTATTTCCTTCTAAAGTGTGGCAACAAAAAGCAAGGTCAAACGGAAATATGTCAAAAAGGCAATTAAAGACAGATTTAGAGGCTAATATTGTCTGAGAGATTGAACCGCATGAGGCCCAGTTGACCTTAGGAGCGGCACATAGAGCTATATCTTTTGCCTTAAAAGGTCTGCAGTGTGAGAGCGTGTCCAGACGAGGCACATAGATACACTCTCACACTGTCCCTGTCAGGCTCAGCCTTGTTCCAAACATACTGTTATCACAACTCATTTTTCCATCTTGTCCCTCTTTGAAAGCATCTCATGTTCTCTGCAATAACATCTTCTTTTTCTCAAGACAAAAAGTTCTCATTAGAGTTCTCTGTGTCTTTTTTTTAAGATCATGTCTGATACAGTTGGAACACATTTTTCTGCAGTTGTCATTAAGACAATAGATATGTACATATCATATGAATTTCGTTTTGGGGATGTTTGTAATAAATACAATATGCAATTCAGATTCCTAATTGCATAATTGAATATCAAATTTAGATAAATGGGAGAATGGCTGTGAATTGAACTAAGGATAAGGTCATAGCTCATTGAAAAGAGCAGTGTACAGTTAGCCATTGTTTATGCTTTTGTCTGCTATACAGTCATAATCTGTAACACACATGGATCATTATTTTATCATTTGGACACTTTAAAACCACAATATTGATCTAAAATAACTTAATAAAGGAAAGATTGACAGGCCATGCTGCCGACCAGCTGATCGTGGTAAAGAGCAGCAGATTTCTTTTACATTTGTGCCAAAATTACAACGTGAAGACGTCCTACGTGCATCACAGCATAAGATTTATTTTTATTTTTTTCATTATTTTTTAGGAGAACGAAGTACAGAGCAGCATGGGGGTAGGGGGAAAACTGGAATTTTCCAAGCAATGATGTCTTGAAGGCAGGAAAGTAAAGCTTAATAAAACAAACATGAAAAGTTGGACAGACAGGCCTAGCAATGCAAATAATAATACAATTTAATCATCACTTATGTGTCCACATAAAACCCTCAAGATGTAATCTACAAAACTACTGCTGATTTTAGTTTCACTTTCAAAATATTTTCCATTTTATGGGCTGAAATCTAGCTGCTTCATCTAACAATACTTCCCACTGAAGTACAGTGGCCTGAGAGAACACCTGAGCTGTGTGCTAACACGGCAGTGTGATGTGCGATTAGCTGTGCTCACATTGGCCCCGGTCTTTCTGTTGCCCCACCTACAAGGGACAGGCGGATACAAATACCACGAGTATTTATGGAAGGCCCTGGCGTCATGGCAACAAGGGGATTGTCTGTGAAACACCGAGGGAAAGGCCAGGCAATACACAGCACATTACACTGCATTTAAATTGGAATGCCACCATATTTACATAAATGTGGATGTAAACAAGCTCAGAGGCCAGAGCCAAACTTTTGTCACGCAACATCCCGAGGAACATATTTTTGTACTAATAACAGGCCCATAAGAGAAATGTTTTCAGTCAAATCTATCTAGATACAGTTGACCACATCTGTTTCTCACATAGCAACTTAAAGTTTCAGTTAAGTCACCAGGAAGTTCTGTTACCTCACAACCCGCCCCCACATTTAACCGTAATGTGTACTGAGAGTTTAGTATTATTTTTCCTATATATTGTACCGCCTTTATGTGACTCTAAACCTGGATGACAAGATAGTGTGGTGAAAATGTCTTTGGTAAGAACGTGCTAAAATATTAAAATAACATGAACTCCATATTGGAACGTGTAGGCGGATGGAGAAAGGAAAAAAAGATGTCAAAATGAGGAGAAAACACACAAAAATATGTTTGGAAATAACTAAATACTGTTGGAAAAGAAGAGAACTGAATATGAACTGATAATGCAATGTAATTAAAATACTTCCTACAGTTGGCAAAGAGGGTACGAGCTTGCTCAATAAGATCAGACATTCAGGAGCTGTTGGGTTCAGTTGGAGCCAGCGCAGTCAGACTGAGACTGGCCTGTGGACCCTTCAGAAGGTTTGGTTCTGGCCCCAGGGAGCCAGAACCAAATCAATTCAGAAGTTATTTTAAGGTGAATCATTTTCCTTCTACAGTGGCCTACAGAGTATCGCAATATAATCTTACGGACACGGACTGTCTTTGACCATGAATGCTGTTCCCCCAATACAACAGGTTTAGGTTCATTCATTCAAGACAAAACATAAAGCATGAATAAGGAATGCCTTTTCAATAAACCTACAAAGCTTAGGCAGGGATGTCTTTGTTCACCACAAAGCCCCTATAACTAACAAAGCACTACAAATCATTCAATCGTTTGTTACTTTCCTTCAGATGTGAGTCTTAACCTTTTATCAAATGATCCCAAAAACTTCCTGCAAAAACAAAAGCACTTTAGAGGTAAAAATGTTTGTGTGACTGAGCTAGAGGTGGGAGATGTATCAGAAATGATAGAACTATTAAAAATGGCTGCAAAAAGACCATATTAAAACATTAAATTAGCTGTGTAATCGTTCAAATAAGAGTATAAAGTGATATTCCTGTTCTGTTGTGTTTGGTTTTACAGTACTTGAGCCTGGAGAACATTTGCAGGCACTTTTTTGCACCTTTCTGACGGGACTGCCATAACGTTTGAATATTGTCAGCAGAAGAATCCAACTAAATATCGAGATGTTTATTTTGTCAATATTGCCCATCCCTACTGAGCAACCACTGACTTTTACCACCAGTGCCAATGAAATTTGAACCTATCAACAGCATTCTTTTAACCTTGACTGGTGTTGTGAGAAATATCTACCGTACCTCACTTTCAGATTGGATATTATGTCAGTGGTTGAAATAGTCATAAAAAACAAATTCCGTCCACAATGGGGAAGTTGCAATGCACAGTAGGAGAATATAGATTTGCGATAAAAAATCCAGATAAATAATTATTTGAAAAAACACTTAAATCTAACACAACACTGCAAGGAGAGCAAAAACACAAGGCTGCTACGTACGATAAGTGGCAATGACTGTGAATTGCGGTCATCGTAGTATATCCAGGTCAATATCTAAATTAAAAGAATCATTTTGAGTGTTTTTCCCCCCTCTGGGTCATTCTAATCACGTCGTTCAGACAGGCGACGTTCACTCTTTAATCCGTGTGATGAATTGGTGTCCGTACTGATGCCCAGTGGACCATCTCAGCGGCCTTCCACTGACCCACAACCAGCTGGCCGTCCGACGTGAATGCCTCAAACACAAGCCAATACAGAGGTGCTTCACTCCGGTGCCTTTGTGAGACCTATACCGATCGTGCACCGCATAACAGAAACAGATCCCCTAATCCAACTTATCCCCAGTCTCCTCTCACTTCACCTCCTCTCCTTGCATCCTCTGCCTCCAGCTCTGCCCCTGTCACAGCCGGGCACTGATTTGCTAGAGTTTATCACCAACCGAGCTGCTGTCAAGGAATAAATAAGCGTTGCATTTAGTGGTTGCATGATGAGATGTAATTAGGCGTGCCGACAGGAGATTAATGACAAGAAAGTCGGTCGCAGGGGCATCTCAGGGGAATCAGCCTGGAATCAAAAATACATACTCAAATGACATTCAGTGCTCTTTGATTACATTTAAAATCAGGTTTGTTGCCACTTGCTGTTTGGGAGGCGCGTATGTCAGTCGAAGCAGTGATCTAACTCTTCTTGTCCTGTGTGAACAGACCAGAACTGGTTCCCACACAGTGTCCTACTGCAAACCAAGACTTTCAGCAACCAACCTCATGCCCAAGACCTACGTACTAACCAGAAATGCACAAATAATCGTTGAAAAGAAGTACTTACATGCTTAAGTGTACGAGTGCACATGGTTAGGAACGAGTACATTGAAAGACGATGGAAATAATGACAGTTTAGTGAGTACTGAGCAGTGATTTGAACATTAAGACACCAAATAAACGCCAATCAAGCAGCACACATGATTGAGCCTTCTCTCTGCCTTACCTCCGGGTTTTTTTGTTGTTGTTTTTTTACGGTCCACATGACATCTCCGCCAAGTCTGCAGCCCGCGGGTGGTGGAGAAGCGACGTCGTTTGCACAGTTTTGGACTCGTCTTGCTCGCTTCCTTCGCGAAGGACACAATCGGATGGGCAGAAGATGAGAGAGACACTGGCTGACAAACACTTCAGGCTGCTGCACGACGGACGTAGACGCGGCTCACGGCACGGACACCTCCCATCTCTCCTGAATTAATTAAGCCTTTCTCTTCCTCTCTCTTCTTCTTCTTCCTCCGCTGCTGCCCTCTTCCCCCTCTCTCTCTTTCTCTCGCTCCCTCTCTCTGTCGTCCCCTCGTTTCTCTCTTCTCGTCGTGCTCTTTCGTGCGCACGCTTAAGCCCTGTGCGTCTGTGCGTCTGTGCGTCTCCCCGCGCGCGCGCCAGCTTCCTCCCCAGTTTTCTCTCGCCTTTCTCTCTCTCTCTCTCTCTCTCGTCTTTCTGTCTCGTGCCTGATCAACAGCTGTCTCTATTTCCCATCTCCGTCCAGGGATTAAGAGGGTCTCTAGACAAATGTGTTTTAGCAGTAATTGTTAACGGACCGTAATTAGGCAATGCGCCGTTTGCAGGGGCTTGGAACAGTTTGACAACACTAAGTCTGCTCAGAATTGCGGTTCGTGTGGGATTGTGGAACTGAACTGACATGAGATAACGCTTTTGTCGTAGCTTGTGTTTGCGTTTTGTTTAATTTGTCACATCAGATTTATTAGCACAAATAATATGGGCAAAGGGCCTAAACAGCATTGCTTAGCGTTCTTCTATAGTTTACAAAAGTTGAAAAACGTATAGATTTTTTTGTTAAGTGTCCCATTTGTCACAGAATTTTAAGCCTAAAATATTGAAATAGCTATAAAAAATAGTAATACATAGCCTAGATTTACTGTGTGTTGACTAGGGTCTAGTTTGTAGGTTATTTTGATTATTTAGAATGTTCTTACCATTGTTTTTGCTCTTTATAATATTGTGATGTGCGAACAAGTGGGTTCAAGTACACTCAATAAAGAGTTCAATAAAGTTTGTCTAAGCTTTTTTTCTTTTCTTTAGAACAGAATCAACCTTTAATTATAGTAAATATAAGTAGATATACATTTAAATTAATGATAGTTTTTGACAAGCATCTGTGAAATAAGGGGCAGGGCTTGTTCTGCAATATTCAAATCAAAGAATGCTTTTACATAATCCTTCACGATTAGGTCAGACAATGAATAAACCAGAATATATTATATGAGGGCAGCTCTCCATGTTCTACCTTTTCCAATTATCATGTAGCCCAGTGGAGCAGCATCGTCCTTTGCCTGACATTTACAGGAGGTAAAGCTGTGTAGGAACCTTGATTTCTGTGATGGGTAACAGCTACACCATCCAACTGTCCAAACTGCAAATGTTTGACATGGGGCCTAATTAACCTAATTCATTCTGATGTTATAAAACAGGGCTCTATCTGTTAATTAACTGCTCTATGCTGTCTAACACACTTTTCACATTTCACCGCCTCAGACGATCACACTGAGATTTTCACCACTGTATATATTGTCAGGTCATTATAATTTAATTCTAGGAAAAGGCTTGATACTGATGATAGTCTTTTTTTATATTTTGGTGGTCTTGTAATACTAGTTTTGATATAGTGCGAGGCCATTCTTAAACTATTAACTTAAACTATCTGTATATCACTGTGTAATTCAGTGTCACACATACATTATCCGGCTATATAATTGTAAAAACAATAAAATAGCTTATCATAGTCACTCCAAGTGCCCATTCTTGTGTGTCCTCCAGTAAGAAGTAAAATTATCAATGTGTTTGGATGTTGCATGTTGCTTATGGCAGATTTTATAGATCTTTGTGCCTGTCACTGTATATCTATCTCATCATTTCCACATGACATCACACAGACAAAGTCCTGCTTTGTATGCGTCAAATTACTTTAAACGTGTCCCTGCATTTGCATGGCTTTGTGTATAGGCTTGTGATTCTCATAAGGGTTAGGGGTTGGCTAATTTCACGTAATCACGCACTGCTTCCTGTCGGTCTGTAAGACACCAATCCCCAGAGAAACAGCTCGCTGTCCCTGCGCTTCTTATGTTTCCATCTTCCTGTAGCAGCTATTGGCTTTTGCTTCCATCAGACCACAATGGCAAAATAAAAGAGGGCAGACAAGACTGAGATCTTTTTTACTAACAACGTGACATCAGTGTCAAGAGATGTAATCAAATTGAAGACTTTAACGTCTGATCTAGATTTAGACGTAGATTAGTGTGCGTTTTTATGATTTCATTTTTGGGAAGTTTTTTGTTCAGATTTTTTACAGATTTACTATAATTCCACTTAATGTTGTAAAAATCAATTCTGAACTGTCTGAAAATGATTGGAGCCTGGAAATCAACCAATCACATAACTGTTAGTGACATATACATAATTGCACCTTAGTATAGATTTTATTTAATTTTTTGTACATTTTTGGAGAATAGAAAATAATTGAACTCATTATAATTAACTTCTCAGCTGATGTCTGAAGAGTGGCACAATGATATAACATTAGCAATAAAGATCCTCTCCTCTGAGATCAAAGTCACATTGGGTTGATTTAAAGTTAGAAAATACACCGGTAACCTCCTCCGCAGAGAGGAGCAGACGGGTAAAGTGCTGCAGCCAAAACAAATGGCCCAGAGCTTAATTCGAGGTACCAACAAACAGGATAAAAATAGAAACTTTGCTCTTCTGTAATCAAAAGCAGATTGTTTTCATCTGGCTTACATTTCACTCGTGTTACAGCCCACTCAGTAAGCTCCAAATAACTTTATCACTTAAGTTTCTATAAAAAGAAATAGTTGTTTGAAAGTACTTTCAAAAAGCTTTACTCTCTTAAAGTTAACAGTAACCTTGGTGTGCATGAATGAAACCCTCACTACATATTTTAGCATTATGACAATGGGGACAGTGTCAACAAGTATCAACTAGGTTTATACTAAAACTATGGCCAATGACTATCTTATTGAGGCCATCTGCGATATATGAGTATAGAATGTTTACAGCATTTTATCTTGAAAGTCTTTGGAGGAAATCCACGTTACAACAGCTGATCCCAGTGTTGGATGAAAAGACCTAGTGGATGCGTAGTAAAAGTGAGACCTGTGTGAACAGACTAAACATGAGTATTGAACAAGGCCTGTGATTTGTGATGTACACACGTTTAACATTTACAATCAAATTAGAACTAATTAAATCATTGCATTTTTTTCTTCAATAACATTTCCACCAACAATAACCAACACCCAACATATAGTATATAATAAGTCATGTTACTGTTAGGACAACTAACTAACATCTAACATCTGCCTTCAGCCAAGTGGTGTGGCTCCACCAAGATGGTTTTTTATCCACGGTCCAGAATTTTGCGCTCCACCCCTGGCTAACAGACACATTTCTAATTTCTAATTCAAATTTATTTGCATAAACCCCTTGAGATTAACGATCTTGTTTTTGAGGGGGTCCTCAGACAATCTACTCAAGAGCGTTTTTACACTAAAAGAAAAGTCTTTTCAATCACAGTGTGGGTATATTCAAAGTGTCTGGACCCAGGTGTCTTCTACATCATGACTAACAACGTGTTGAGCCGTTGTGAAACAATAAAAGATTTTAATCGGAAATTTAAAGGTCACAAGTTGAGTGAAGGCATTTTTTATGCTTTTCATTCATTTTAATTACATTTTAAAGTAATTATTTATGCTTTTATTTTTGTCTTGTGATTTATATTGTATTGGGATTTTAATATGTCTTCACTATTATAAAGCACTTTGAGTTACTTTTGTATGAACTGTGGTCTACAAATAAACTTTGATTGGTTGATTGAGTCAGTTGACCTGCTCCACAGGAGATGCTCGACAATGGATGAAGCAGATGGAGATCCAAGTGTCGTGGTTAGATTTTCATAAAACTCCTCCCAAGTCTGAGACCTCGTCTGCCATTTCACTTCCTCTGAAAGCAGTGAGCAGCACAGTCTATGTCACAATAAACAACATAAGATTATTCATCTGTCACACAACATACATTCACAATAACTCACAATTGTATTTCAAGAGTAAAGCTTCAAGTATTATCAGATCCACAACTACTACTTGTCATTTGTATTACTACTATAGCAGCAGTATTATAAGGCCATTCATGCTCACAAATATTACATGAGTAGCCTTAGCAATATTAAGATGTTTTGTCAAAATAAGGCATAAGACATTTGTTGAAAAGTTACAAAAGACCATAAGTAATAACTATTTATGTAGAGTGTATATGATTAATACAACCAGTGATGACAGTCGCGATAGAGAAATGCTCAGAATGTATACAACATATATTTATGTTTAACAGTGGTGGCTGTATCCACATGCATTTGGCACATTAAATGCCTTAGCCAAGACACAGAGAAATATGACCGAGGTGTCAGGATAATTGCGCATGGAAATTAACGGCAACAGTGCAGCAGTCAGTCACTTCCTCTCAGTCCATCCTACTCATCTGAGTTACGTCGAGCTACATCAACACCTCCTCCACAACACATGAATCAAACATTTTCAAGAAGCAGTCATGGACTTTCTCCAGAGCCTTTGGAAACATTAATTCTTCATAAATGGATTGCAAATGTGGTTAAGGACTGACAATAGAAGCATGACATAACGGAACATAACAGTACTATTTCCCAGAACTAAATGATATAGCACATTATTGAAATCTTGATTCAACAATTATGTTATTTGATTATCTTCTTTTGGAAGTATTCCTTCCTAATGTATGAAAATACAGTCCAGACATTGAAATTAAAAATAAAGAAAATACAGTCCAGCAGGTGGTAGTAATGCGGATAAAAGTGTGGAATTTTAAAAACAAAATAATGTTAAAGGCACAACAAACTTGGGGAATTAAGCAGGAACATTTTTGTTCAGACATTGACACGGAAACGTAGAACTGTCAGTGTGGTGTAAACATTATTTACAGGCATTTTTGTTAAAATGAGAAAAAAAAAAAATATATATATATATACAATATTTTCACGTTATAACGAGAATATTTTCATGTTATAACAAGTTAAGTTTCACGTTTCAACTACTTTGTTTTTTTGTTTCACTTAAACAGAGACAACAATCGGCAGGAGAGCTTGGCTCAGGAGGGGCGCTCTCTTTCCTCTCTTTCTTTCTCTTTTCTCGCTTTCTCTCTTTTTTATGGAATAGTGTAAAACACATACTTTGAAGACGTACAATTACAGAAGATGGCGGTAAATGCACCTTTGCAGTTGGCTGCCAACCGCCATTAAAAATAACAGAAAAAGAAGAAGAAGAAGAAGAAGGGGACAGCAATCTGTTAGCAATTTGCAGGGGAAAAGCCAGGCGCATTTTGTTTATATTTAGTGACACACACACACACACACACATGCACGCACACACATACACACGCGCACACACACATTAAACAATGTCAATGTGCACATAATCAGCCACAATTCCTCTGGAGCGCACCTACGGACAAGATGGTCCAATTCTCAGTTCTCAATTCTCATGTTCTCAATCCTTTTCAATAATGGATATAGGCCTAACTTTTAGGTGAAATATGTTCTCGTTTTAACTTAAAACTTTATAATGTTTATGCCTCAATGACGTTTACGTACACTAGCAATTGAGTTTGGTTGGAAACCGTTAGAATGTAAAGAATATAAAGACAACATCATGAAGATGCAGTTCAACATGCAACTCTTGCTACGAGGCATTGTTCAACATAATATAATTCATCATGGCAAAATGTGGCATGCCATAGGCCGCTTCTAAGCATTGAGTTTATTTATCATGTAAAAAAAAAAAGTCAAATTTTTCATACTTCATTTCTAAACAATAGCTGTTTGTCAGAATGTATTTATGAAACTAATATTATAATTGAACTGTACTGGTAATGCTACATTATCAGTTCCACACTACAGTGAGTATGATAACTTACTGTATCTAATGCAAGTCATTAACATTTGCTCATGTAAATCCTTAGTTCAACAGTTTTTATACTTGCTCTTTAGAGGAGGGCTTATCCTGCACTAATGTATGCAGATAATCCTGATCCATCACAGGCGCCAATTAAGTATGCAGTATTTGAAATATTGAGCAGCTTGCCCCATCTCTGCCGTTGGATGAGTTACACTGTCATGCTATGATTCATTCATTCACCACTTTTCCGTTAGGGGTCACAGTGACTGGAGCCTATCCCAGTGACTTTGGGCCTTAGGCCCAAATACAAAGATGCATGTCAATTGAGAGCTCTTCTGTACAACTGTTACAAATGCAAAGTGAGGCGCTGACTCTTTACATTTCTATCAGACTGGTTGCTTGACATAAAATGGAAAAAGTGATTTAATAAGCATTGCCATATTGATAGAGTAACTCATGTACCACATTGTATTTGATATCCAGATATATAAAGGCTTATGACTTATGGCTTGTGAAAAGCAACCTGTAAATGTACTTTTTTATGAGCTATTCTTGACTTATAAATGTCAGACACTAAGCTGACAGCAAATGTAGAGGTGTGACAATGTAGCTGTGGGCCAATCAAATTTTAGCCAAATTGTTAAAGGTGCCAACTGACTGTTTATTTGCTCCATAAAATGACTGATCAAGACTGTAGACACTGCTCTGAACTCACGATAAATGTGTTTTTAAATGCTATGAATCACATAGCAAGATTTTTTTTCAGCATAACCCATAGCAGCATTTTGTGGCAGAGTGTATTCCCTGAAGAGAGGGATGTGCACAGCCACAAACAAGAGGACAGACGTCTGGATGTAAAGGTCAGCACCACTCACAAGGAAGTAACAATGACTTGACAAAGTGCATCAACAATGCTGTGCTGAGATTTCAAATGCAAACACCTTATTTAAGTAGTTATTTGCGGAACGGTTCGATACAACATAACATTTTTATTTATAAACTCAAGCACATTTGCTTGTGAAATCTTGTTTCTAGTGAGTTTTCCCAATGAGTTTTTAAATTTTGTGAATTTAGTGTGAAAAAAATTATGTGTGTTATTATATGTGGGTGACACCTTATGTACTAGCTGAACAGTCCACTTCGAAGTCTGCTGTGATTCTGGAAGGACATTTCAAAATAATTTTTGCCATAGAGCTTTGGGAAAATGAAAATATCAAGACTTTAAAAGTACAACAGCGGCCAAGCAGCTATGGTAACTAATGTCCATAACGCAGAATTTCCCAAAATGTTTTAATAATAAGTTACTGGTTTATACAATTTCAGAAACAGATGTTAAATAAACGTATCAGTCTCATGCTCATTAGTTACGAGTGAGTAAAATTAGTTTCGAACAAGCTTTCGAACATTTTTTTTCTTTCTTTCAGAATAAAAATGTTCTTCCGGAACCGGTGGGTGGTACTGTTGAGCTCCATAATCAGGAGGTTTTGACAAATGAAATATTATTTATTCGTTATGTTTAAAATATACAACACAGTAGATATAGAATAACTGAAGTGTAGTAATTCCATTATCACTCTTAACCTGCTGTGTGCCGTGGTGGGTTGTGTCCCATTGGACAGGTTAAGCGCACCAGGCAGTGAAGGACACTAATATGGAGTGGTGTATTTGATGGGCCCGATGTAAGCCCCTGTCTGATGTCACCGCCACACTTCAGCACTCACTCACTGACCGCTAATGAGAAAACACAAGCCTGCAGGCTCTGCAGTCATGATGGATCAGCCACAAAGTGGGTTCCAGAAATGTCAATAAACCTGGTTAATGTTGGCTTCAACCGTCACAAGAATAATAATGCATCTTAGTGGAGCTTCATGTTTCGATGTGCTATAGAGCTCAGGATAGTGTCGATCAAACCTCACAGAATTTTCAGTTAGCCCAATAAAATAAAATAAGTTTTAAGATGATAAGTCCTTAAATTAAAAAAAACATTAGTTTTGTAGCAAATGTTGGCCCTGTTTCAAGAAGCAGGTTTAGTCCAGAGTGCGTTAATCTTGAATCGAAGTTAACTCAGAGTTTCCAGTTTCAATCACCGCAATCACCACTGCATTTGGTGAGCACTCTTAGTTGGCCTGAGTATATGATAACTCTGAGTCAAGATTTAAACTCAGGGTTAGTTCTTCCTGCATTGCGAAGAGGGCTGTTGTTGCCATTTCATATTACATGATCTTCAATTAAGTTGTATTATTCTTATTTACACTGTAACAAATTCATTGTTAACGTCAGCTAAATGGAGATAAGTCTGTTATCTTAAGTTCGGGAGCGAGACCACACCCCTTTCATGCCACTTCCATGCCCCCAGTTTACACCACCTGTGTTCGTGACTTCATGCAGACACTTCACGGTGGCGGAAGCCCACGCTTGAATACGCACTTTTTCCTTACCGTTCAGTGCATCCGCCCAACCCAGGCCTTAACTCGCCCAGCACAGAAGAGCCATACCGGGCCATCCTACACCGGTCCCATCATTCCAGCCGTTCTCCAGGCGCAGCTCTCGCTTTTGCCTCTCCCGCTTCATTTCACTCACACATGTCCGGTAGCCCACTCTCGGGCTCCATCCATGATCCAAGGCCAGGTTCCAGTCAGCAGACTGGCGTCTCGCCTTGGATCACCCTCTGCTAGTTCTCCCGTGGGTCCTCCCAGGCCTCCTTTCACGTGGGCTCTCCCCTCTCCTCGACATCAGTTTACTAGATCTTTTCTCCCCGGGCACCGAGCATCTCCCACCCTGCTCCTCTGCCTCGTGCCCTCTCCGTTCCTCCCCCCGTGGTGCGCCGGACCGGTGCCGCCTGCCAGAGCTGCTGCTCCTCTCTACGTTCTCGAGTCCCAGGACCAACGAAGCTAAACCAGAGTTCTCTCAGGAACTTCTCCCGTCCAAACAGCAACTCTTACTCGCTATGCAGACATCTCAGGGGAAGCCCTTCAATCTCCCACCTCCGGCCTAACGTCTTCTGTTCAATCTCTCCACAGCAATGTGATTCCCATCCAGTCCATCAAGTCGGTGCAGGCAGTTTTCCACCCCCCGGCTTGATGAGTTCTACCACTTCATCTGCGAGCTTGCATGTCTTCGGCAACCTTATTTTAGATTGATCCAGTCGGGATCACGGCCCTCCTGTCAGGCCATCTGTGTTCGCGGCTATCTAGTCCGATAACCCTGCTGTCATCGACACAATCAATAAATACATTCAGAACATTGGTTCCCGAGGTGGAACTGTTATTGACCCCAGTTCCTCCATTCTCAGCTACCGATGTTGCACACCACGTTCCAACCCCGCTCTGGCTGACCTCCTCTTCCTACCAGACCACCAGGTACAGCTTTCACTCCTTCCATAATGGCTTCAAACTGCCTTTCCCCGCGTTTGACCTACTCTCCCTAGCCTGTTATGTCCGTTCACCTTTGACTACCAGTCTCTATTTACCGGTACTTAAAGCCTACCTGAGCGACATCCACATCTTTAGGCTGCTCTTATGCTCGGTGATCTCTGGTCTGCGAAGAGACCAAACATTGATGGTTGTCAAAGCACCGGCATGTTCCTTTTGGCCTTCTTCGGTTTCCTCCGCCTCTCAGAGGTTGCCCTGTCCACAACCGTTCTCGTCTCCCTGCATCAAGGACCTTCAACCGACGCTAGTCTTCCCCTCAAACGAGCAAGATCAATCACAGTGGTAGTTCAACCACAATCTACCTGTTCAAGCTAAACTCTGTTCCGAGCTGCTTCGCAATCTTCCAGGACTTCTCGTACGATTGTCATGCAGCGCCTCCCCAGGACTCGCTCCTTACTACAGGCCAGATTGCATCAGGTTCCGGTTCATCCCTTCAAGTCGATCCTCGCCTGGTCCCCACATTTCTTATCGGACATTCTTCCCTCATATGCGCTGCTACATCTGCCTCCAGTCAAGGAGTTGCCGCCTGCCTCATTAAATAGGGGAACAGAGGTCCTCCATGGCCTTCAAAGTTTACACCCACCATAACTTCCGCGACCTCCAGTCTGCCAATTGGCACTGCCTTGGTAGCTTCTTTTGGGGTTACCAAGGCCTGGGAGCCTACAGCCCTCATCGCCAGAAGCCCCAAAATGGCATTCATTTCTATACCTTCATGTTGTTCATGTTTCACGTTTGTCAATAAACACTTTGCATCATAGCTGCGGTTGTGGTCATTGCTAGTGAAATGGAGATAAATCTGTTATCTTAAATTCGGGAGCAGGACCACACCCCTTTCACGCCCCTTCCTGCAGCTACACTATCAGAATCGGAATTCAGAATCAAGATCAGAAAGGGGTTTATTGCCATTGTCAATGAACAAACTTCACAGACATAGGAAACTTGTCTCAGCATGAAGGTGCAACACAAAACACTGAGCAATAATAAAACAACATATATTCAGTCAAACAAAAGGGCATGCATTTAAGGGACAATTTAAAATTACTATAGTATAAAATTAAAATAAATAAATTTAAGCCAGCTATTTAAGTCAGTTCGTGACTTCATGCCCCTCCCTCCCACCCTCTTTTAATTATTCTAATTCATCTTCTTGATAGGGGGTACCGAGGCCTGGGAGCCTACACCCTTCATCGCCAGAAGCCCAAAAACTGCATTAATTTCTATACCTTCGTGTTGTTCATGTTTCTTGTTTGTCAATAAACACTTTGCATCGTAGCTGGGGTTGTGGTCCTTGCTAGTGAATGTCAGTATATAAATATAGCTTTAAAAACTGCTAATATTTTTCAAATTTACACATATTGGGGTAAAGGTTATGCAATTTTTTTTGACATTTTGACTATATTCACCTTTTTCGTGTTGAGTGTAAAGGTGGTACTGAGCTGGGCTTCACGGTGACAAAAGCTGACAGAGGCTATTAGTCTGACTTGGCAACACACACAGCATGGGAGCGAGGTCTCTGCTCCAAAATGGAAATGTCACCAAGACCTTTGGACTCAACCATTTGACATTCAAATCAGTCATTTGCCATTTTTCCAAAGACTCATCCCAAGGGGTTTGTATGGACATTAGCAATCAACCCTATGAAACAGATTACAGGCAAAACGTTGTATTGCATCACAAATACAATACAACACTCTCTCAGCTCATTTCATTGTATATTTAACACAATTATCAGAATCAGAATCAGAAAGGGTTTATTGCCATTGTCAATGAACAAAATTCACAAACATAGGAACTTGTCTCGACATTAAGGTGTCAATATAAAACACTGAGCAATAATAAAACAACATAGATTCAATCCAAAGGGCATGCATTAAGAAACAATTTAAAATGACTATAGTATAAAATGAAAATAAAAATAAGCGTTACTATGTACACAAGATTACAGTTAATGTTTGATTAGTTAGTAAAGCAGCATACATTCAAAGTGTTTATTATTAATCAGTGTATAGCCTGCAGATTGTGAGAGCATGTATTATTCAATTCTAATGATTTTGTGTAGCATGTATGTTCAGTAATGCAACGTTTACATAAGTAAGCAATTATTACAATGAAGATATATATTCATACTTCAATTGAAATGTGCCTTTAATGTTCCATACTTTTAAAATGGGCTAAATAAGTGCTGATCTTTTACGCACGGCTAAAATAACAAATGTGTAATTCCTCACTGTTCATGGATTCACTGTTTATGGGTTTCATAATGGCACTGAAAGGATACAGCCATTTTTAGTTTATACAATGAAGACAATGATGCTGTAATGGAAGACCTCTCGTACACACTGTTCCTTGCATCCAAAGTGCGCAAATTGTGCCATGACAGGAACAAGAAACAGAATAATGGGCTATTAGCAAATTAGAGAATCCCCAGCTGAATGGTCATCTGATTTGAATGGCCAAGGCTTTGTGTAATCTTCCCAGACCATTTTGTCTAATTTCCGCCCCAGCTGGATACACTTCAGCTATTTCTAGTAAACATGCTCTTGTTATGTTCTCCAATGCAAAATTTAACTCCTAGAATCATGAACAAATATACAAATACCAATGTGCTAGTTAAGGTAGACAATCACAGAAGAGATAGTAGCAAATGGAAAATTACATCGCTGTAAAGATTTATGCAATTATACGTAAGTGATTTATTTTAGAATGCATTTGAACTCATCTACTTACTAAAGGGTAATTGTGATGAGGTCAGACATGTGTGTTGGGATTATCTTACATTTACAGAACACTGCATGCCCAACATAACATTGCAACAGTTATAGTAAAAAATGTGGATTCACAGTTTAACGGGAAAGGTTTTAATATTTTTCGCATTATTACTTCATTTGGTGAAATAGAACCTGTGGTATCTATCTAAATATGTATCATAGATTACATCAATCAAGAGGCAGTTTGTCAAATAAAATTCAAAATTTGAAAATGGCCCTGTCCCAATTGCACTTCAAATGTCAAATGCATGTTACGATGTTTTGATCCACTCTTCGCACGCAATTTTCTCTGCACTTCCAGCGAGTGTGGAGCGATGCCGACTATACTTTTACAATACTGTATGCGATACTGTTCACTATGCACTTCACTGTAATATTTTCATTGACGCAGGAAAAAAGCGCTAACTGGATACAACGGAAAGGAATACCCAGTTAAACAGTTAAATCATATTTTAAATAAATACCTCTGTCTCGTAACAACAACACTGTAAATACGTTAAGCAGGATTACGAAAGTCTTTGATAGATCAAGGAAGGGCAACACAATATTTTTTTCAGATCCAGGGAGTGTGTATGTGACCTGAGAGTGCCAGACAGGAAAAGGAAGCAGCACACTTTCAGGCATTATTAGGTACATGCAATAAATTATGAAAGCAATGTACAAAGAAATGATAAAACAGTGCACTAAAGCTACAGGCATGCATGTCAATTTTGTTAAGCAATTTACACATTTCAACCTTGAATATATCAACCTACATGTTAATCTCTGAAACAAACATAGATATACTTTTCCATTAGACACTAAGCCCTGAGGTAATAAGACAAGAAAGAAAGAAAGAAAGAAAGAAGAGATTGATGTACAGGACAAAGAGGGGTAACCGCAACTTCTTCTCCTAGAATCACTCTTTCGCAGACGTTCTTAAAGAAAAAAACCCACTTGAGTCACCTATCCCAGCTGCAGAGAGAATAACTCACTATATCGCTGCTGGCAACCTCAACAGTTACACAGCAATTCATTAGGCCCGGTGTGGTTATAACAATATCTAGGGGCTTGTGTACTCAAGAATAGCTTTTAGACATTTTAAAGGGAAGTGAAAGGCAAAGTAGACTATCAGACGTTGATCAAGATAGTAAGAGGGATGTTTGAGAATAAAGTCAAGACTTAAATTTGAAAGAATAAATATTCTTCTCCAATGTTGTTATGTTACAGCCTTATTCCATTATTTGCCTCAAGATTCTACAAACAATACCCCATAATGACAAGGTTAAAGAAGGTTGTTTGAATTCTTTGTAAATTTATCATAGAAAAAAAAATAGAAATAAGAAATAGCACATGTACATAAGTATTCATCAGTGGAAAAAATCCTTTTTCCACTGATCATCCTTGAGATGCTTCTTCAACTTGATTGGAGTCCATCTGCGGAAAATTCAGTTGATTGAACATGATTTGGAAAGGCACACACCTGTCTATTTGAGGTCCCATGATTAAACCAAGCTATGATGTCCAAGTATTAGACTGTATTCCTCCAAACAGAATTGTATCAAACACAGATCTGGAAAGGGTATAGAACAATTTCAGCAACATTGAAGGTTCCTATGAGCACAGTGGCACAGTTTGAAAACACCAAGACCTGCTAGAGCTGGCCACCCAGCCAAACTGAGCATCGGGGAGAAGGGCCTTAGTCAAAGAGATAACTAAGGACCCGATGGTTACTCAGATCTTCAGTGTGTCTCTGTGGAGAGAGGAGAACCTTCAGAAGAACAACCATCTCTGCCGCACTCCACAATCAGGCCTGTGCGGTAGAGTGGCCACTGCTCAGTAAAAGGCACTGACAGCTCGGCTGGGGTTTGCAAAAAGGCTCCCGAAGACCATGAGAAAACTAAATGATCTGGTCTGATGAACAAAGATTTCAGGTTGTCTTTAGGGGGTATTGTTTGTAGAATTTTTAGGCAATATTTGAATTTAATCAAGGCTATAACGTAACAAAATTTGGAAAAAAGTGAATACTTTATTTATGCACAATAGGACCATTTGAGTCTTTGTATCCCACAGTGTGTAGTTACCTTGTGATAGCCATTTTGGGGTTCTTATTGGTTTGGCATAAAGAGAACAATTTGTAACAATTATAAGACAAATTCATTGCAAGTTACAGTTGTCTCAACCTGGCTCTGGGCCGCGACAATAATTAAAACTTTAATGTCAACACAAAATGAAGTATTCCAGCCACTTCAACAATACGTACTACGGGGCACTGAAACAAATCTTTTCTACTGCCACTCGTCTCGATTGATGGTCAATTGGTGATTTTTGTTTACTTTGGCTCAACCATAGACTCACTTCTCCAGAGACCGACAAGCAGCCCTCTGACGAAGGCTGAAGTCCTGCCATGTCAGGTAAATGAGCTTCCTTGTACAGCACTGTCTTATTAGAAGAAAGTCCATTTTAAATTAAGAAACCGAATTAATTTTCCAAATATAAAACTGCCAAATCATTACCCAACTCCTTAATAATATCACAGTCCAGTAAAAAAAAAGTTAAGCTTGATTGTTTAAAAGAAAAAAAAAAAAACAGGCCCCATTGATAATAAAACAAAGTCCACAGTCTCAGGTTGAAAGGTTGAGGGAAAAAAACACATCCTGGACCGGACATGTCTCTTTCCACTCAGAGAGCTATCATTAGACAGAGGTTTGGGAACTCTGATTCTTTCATCTAATGTTTTGCTTCTTAGTCACCATGGTAATATCTCTTCAAAGATTAAAGCTAATGTCTAAAATATACAGTGTCTAAAGCGGAACAACAGACCTAGCTGAACCAAGAATTTAGGTCCTTGGTTTCAGCTAACTTACAGAGTAAAACTGAGTAGGAAGGTTGACAAAAACACATGCACACCAGACAAGAACCCAAGGAGTAGGCTGTGCAAAGAGACCCCTGAGACAATCCAGCTTCCGTGTTGTGGAGAGACAGGTTTTTGGCCGATATTTGGATGGGACTGAACCTTGGAGGGATCTTCACGATCAGTATTGTACACCCTTCGGTGTCCTTCCCTTAGCTGTGCTACCAGCCGCTCAGGGAGTGAGTTTCTTTATCCAGCGTCCTTCTCCATATACTTTTCCAGTACTGTTAAGTACTTTGTGGGATGCCCCGCTGTTACTACTCTGCCCATTGAGCATTATAATTTCTGGCTTCATTATCTCTTGTGTACATGTACTCTTAGGTAATCCTTGCTCTAAATTTTATTAGCCTGGAAACCCCAAGGTCAAGTGGAAACACTCTAAATGTGGTAGAGAATGACAGAGCGCAAGATCCTGTGGGACTTTTAGATACAGACTGACAGAATGGTAATGGAAAACCAAGCAGACATTGTGATGGGGATAAACAGCAGAGGAAAGCCGTTGTGGTTGACCTGGCAATACCAAGTGATGGCAACATCAGTAAAAAGGAACACGAGAAACTGGAGAATACCAAGGGCTCAGAGAAGAACTGGAGAAGGTATGGAAGGTGAAGGTGAAGTGGTGCCCACTTCATCGGAGCACTCGGGCAGTGACCCCCAAACTGAAGGAGTGACTACAGCAGATCCTGGAAAAACATCAGACATCTCAGTCCAGAAAAGCGCAGTGCCAGGAACAGTATATATATATACACATACATATATATAACATACACACACACACATGTGTGTGTGTGTGTGTGGGGGGGGGTGTGTGTATATATATATATATATATACATACATATATATATATATATACATATATATATACATACATATAATTTAGGATTATAACTGGATAACAAACTGCTTGACTACATAATGTCATATGATCCACTCACCATAAAAGTATTGATCAGAGCTGCACTGAAGCCCTACAGAGGAAATGACCTTGAGCTAGAGACTGCATCTCCCTGCATATCTGAGCCCAGTTTGCTTCGTGTTGTGATGGTGCTGTCACAGCTTCTACCGAACAAAGAGTACTGAGAGGAGTAGAGGAGGGCTGAAGGGTCTGTTAGGGCAACTCAAAGAGAAAACTGTGGCTGGCTTCATCGGTAGTTGTATACAATACACTGTATTAACATAAGTCATTTTAAAGAAAGGATTATTTTGGATAGGATTCTGTCCCTAGCTCTACCTCTGTTTAAACAGAAAGATAATACTTCATATTTAAAAACCTGGTTAGTCAAAGTTGTCAGGTGAATGCCACTGAGATTTGTCTTTGGTGCCAGAGCTTGAGTGTAGGGAGAAAAAGAAAGTGTTTTACTGCTATGTGTCTTCATTAGAATGCAGCACCAGGCTGCAGCTGCACACAGAGCGGCGAGAGAGGAATGATGAAACCATGGCTAAAAATAGCTGCCTCCCAGGATCCCCCCTCATACAGGCGTGTAAACATTCAGAGAGTCAGTGGCAGGCAGCACCAGCACTGCAGTCCTTCTCCTCTCACTCATAAAGCTCTGTTTACTTTGGCAAACATCACGGTGAAGCTGTGTAATTAAAGCCATCTGCCTGCAGCCTCACAGATGCAGCAAATTCTAATTATATAATATAGCCAACATTAAGAAGCAAACCTACAATCAGATAATAACGTGAATGATTTCTATCGCAAATGCATTTAGTGCTTTATACACAGGTAAACAATGTCAATGTCTGTACGCAAACAAATCCTAATTGGTTTACCATATTATTTACAGAGATGTATCGTAGCAGTATTGAAACTGGCTGTGAATTCAATACAGAAGATGAATCTCCCAAAGCGGACTCGAAATATTTATTTCCCCCCAAAAAAAACATTGACAAAAACGTGCACATACATTATAGTATCTACAAGAAAATAGATTGAAAAGGAGAGGGTAGAAGTGCAACCTTATAAAATCACAAATCAATTGTTCACATTAGTAGCTGCACATTCGTTCAACACAACGTGACGTAAACTATGCAAATGACCAAAAGCTCAATACAAAAAATAAAAGAAATACCCATGTGACTGCACTATTGCACGTGTACAGCTGCCTAAACCAGATGACAAAAGAGAATCCTGGGAGGAAGAAGAAAATAGATGAACCTTTGCAAAATGTGACATTTATATGATTTACCCAGTGTTAACCTCTGAACGGAAGCAATGAACCAAATGCAGATTTGGCATTGATAAAGACCCCAATCAATGAGGCTATGATGTATACACCTGAGTGTATACATCATAGGCACCAAATTGATTCACCAGGACAACCCAATAAAGATCATAAAGGATGTGCTTGTAGTCAAGGTGGTTAGGGTTAGGGTTAGTGCATCCCCTGGGCACAAGCATAATAAAACATTTCTATCGCATCTTGAAGAAGATTAAGTATCAATGAAGTTGGTTCCAAAGTACAGAACTGAGAAAATGCACTTTACATTAATTCATGACCAATTACTTCTGCATAGTATCATAGCAACAAAAAGCAGGTGCCTGTCAGTAGCCAATGAACTGCAGTTCATGTTTGAGTGAATAGTGTATTATTGTCTATGATGTGAAGAAGACAACAAAAGGTCAACCCAATGTCTAAAGCAAATGTTATAAAATGAATATAAAAGAACAAGAAAAACATCAGGCAACATCAAACGTCAGGCACACAGTTACCGGTATTTAAAAATAACTTACACAAGCTAAATCTACAGGAATATTTGAATGAGTAAAAAACAACAGTTTGAATCTCACAAATCCCATTTCAGTAATTCAGCCAATTAAATGTAAATTACAAACCTTTTGTTAGAGCAGATTCCTCCTCATTGCTTGACTGTAAAGAAAGCCAAATATTGACTTGATATAGGAATGAATACCACTGGCCTTTCTATATGTTTGAAATATTCAACAGTAAAACAAAATGCATTTTGACTTTTATCGCCATTCCTGTTAATATGTGCAAATAAAACGTATTTTCTTGCTATGTCATTGTGTATTTTTCACAATAAAAGCTTCTTCGTGTGCTCACTCAGGATAAGCATAGATTATACAGTAACTGAGGGAAATGGGTTTCCATGGCAATACCATTTTTCCCCTCCTTCCCAATATAACATCATTTAAGGCTCCCTCTAAAACAAACTATGAAGGTGTGTGAGCCATGGATGTCCTGGATACTGGGTGCCAGACAGCCATTTAAACTGTTAATGTTTTGTATGAATCATCAATTGAGCGACCGCTGGCTGGACTGCATTAAGTCCTATTGAACATAAGCTTGCACAAAACATGACAACAGCATAAACATCAATGACAGGTAGAGATGTTGTATAATATTATTTGGTTAATAAGTGGAACACAGAGACCTCAACATTTGGGATATGCCGAAGCCCTGACACAAGCCTGTGTAATTGTGCCATCTAGTGGGCTCACTGTACATATGCGATTACATGACATTGTTACATATAGACACATAAGGACAGTTAAAAATAGGTCCAATTCCTGTATTACTTCACCTGCAAGTCCGATCTGCTCTCACCCAAGCTGTCTGATTCCTTTGAAATGTTTGTTTATACCAATGCTTGATTTACACATTGCAAGGTCTAGATGGTTTGCAAGAAAGCAGTTTTATATTTCCCCCTGCTTTTTGCTCAGTTCATTTAGTGTTCAAGATGAATGCATGAAATGAGTCTCCTTTTGGTATTAAGATTTGCTCTGTTGCTGTCTTCATCAGTTAAAGTATCTTAACGTAAACAGTACTTTCACCTATACTGTAATATTATATTATAATACATTTCTAAATTGTGGAGACAAGCAGGCAATGAGCATGAACGTACAGCTCATATCCTGTCTGCGTTTGTGGTGTATTAAGGCTACTCTGGGAACATTAGTGCCAATAATGTTAAGTCTTTGCACAACTTCAAATGTATAAAAACAAATTGCATGAACACAAGTGTGCACTGTAGAGCACGGGAGCTGTCACAGAGTAAAAGTGAATTGTAAAGTATCCAGTTAAGAGGCTTTTCTTCTCTGCAATGGGCCATTACTAACATATGAATTATTGAATTATCTGTCAGGGATGTTGCTTGTGCACACGTATTTAAAAAGTTACTATGTGTGAGGCAAATCTAACCAGATGTTGCATAACTCTGTTCCATTTGTGTCTGCATCATTGTCGTACTCATCTCATTCTTGGCCAATGCATTCCTGTCTAGCGGACAACATTTTTAGTAACCTGTTGAAGTAAATTTAGTTGAAAAAGCTCATGAGTGTCATTCAATTCACACGTATATGACAAACAAAACTGAATCACTGTGGAATGTTACTGTAAGTAGCTTTGTCAAAAAGCAAAATTGGCCTCTGTTTAATACACACGTCTTTCTTTTTTTTCGTAGAGGTGGAGGGCCCTTACTTTTTTAATGCATTTTTTTTCCTGTTGTGTGAAGCACTTTGAATTGCCTTGTGTACGAATTGTGCTCTACAAATAAACTTGCCTTGCCTTGCCTTACTTTCCACTAGAGGGTGCACACTAGCTCGATGTTATGTCCAGCTCTGTGTATAGTTGAAGGCTCTGAGTGCAATGCACAAAGGGGCTTTGGATGTGAATGCCTACAGCTGGTAGAACATGCTGGCTGGACTTCTTTTGTGTTTCCAGGTGTTGTTTAGTGAGCCAAGCATCAGCACTAACAGTGGCTGGTATGCTCATGGCGCTTGCTGGTAAATCCGACTGAGTCATCAGCTGCATAGCTTTATCAGCCTTGTTCAAAACAGGTTTGTGTGATCGCTGGAGAGGTCACGTACTGTAGCTCACAAAGGAGTATTAAGATAAATTAAGGAAATTACTCTTTGTTTTGGGGAAATGTTGTATACATATTTAAGTTTAGGAATACTTCAGGAATTATTTTGTTGCCTAATTTAGACACACAGATAGGTACAAATTCTTCTTTTGTCGTGATTATATCCTAACTTTAATAATGTTGATATCATATTTTGTTTCAATGTTTCTTACTCGCATTGCGGGAACTCTTACATTAACAAATTAGTACACCAGGTGAGAACACCTGTTTATTAAAGCATTAAAAAACTTAGAAAGTGTGAGAAAATGTGAGAAATTGTCTAGACAAAGACAATTACGCGACATAAAGAGCCCACATTGGGGATAAAGGCAGCCCATTGTTGGTAGTGGCGGTACATGCCCCTCTCCAAGAGATACTGTCGCCCTCTGAAATGAGGAAGCTCATAGAAAACCCAGGCCTCACCCATCACTTGAGCAGAATGAATCTCATTCAGCTGCCACTGATCAGGAAGATTTCACTCCAGCAGCTTACCATCAAAGGAAGATTTCGCTCCAGCAGCTTACCATCAAAGTCTGGACACTGTTAGATGTGGAGTTGAAACCCAACAAAGAGCTGTAAATTATCAGTACAGGTCAGAGGATGAAGATAAAATGGTCTCAACAAAATACTTAAAGTTTAACTTAACTTAAACTTACGTTTGTACGACCTGACATTGTCATTGTACCCCATCCAGTGCCAGTATTCAGAGTAGTCTCATCTGGTTAATACCTACTGCAGCCCCATGTACTTGGGCCTTTCATAGAGAACCCAGGCAACACTTTCTTCATAGACCGAGTTACAGTTGCTGAAATAAACATTACATAAACATACATCTGTAGACAGAAATAATAAATAAACGTATTGAACAGATTAGAAATAATTCATAAATATGCAGTGTATGGACTTCTCATCAACAACACCTTCCCTGTACGCTCCATGTCTGGCCCTTGTTTATGTAGAACCTATACAATATTTGCTACAGTTGTTTCTACAGTTGTTGAGCTACACTATATGTAGTCCCAGGCTCATCATTGTGATTTCACTACTTGATGGTCCATAACGCTTGGCTTTGTTCACTCACAAAGTAAGCAGTAGTTTTGTGTTGGGTGGTTTGGGCAGGTGGGGTGATGAATGTAATTCATGCAATTCCTTCTCTACTTTTAAATGACAAAGTCTGTCTATTGCCTTTTTGTCCTGGAATGGCCCATTGCAATGTTTTTTTTCCAATTGAGACGTTTGCACTGCCATTTGGAAGCAGGTCAAATGCATGTACGTAGCATCAGTGAGGAAGAGGCCGCCAGAAAACACTAGGTTAGATCAACCTGATATTAGGTTAGCAGGTAAATAAAGTCAAAGCAGTTTCCAGTTCCCAGTTTACAACTAAGTTTGCTAAGGGTAGTGTAAAATTCTAGCTCCTCAAAAAAGTACCATCAGATTGAACATGATTTTCGGAGCGTAGTCGAAACCTCAGGATTAAAACAAAAATTGAAATAGGTTCCTAAAAAAACGGAATCCTTCAGTTTGATGAGTAACACATTTTGCACTCAGTGAAAATGAGGAACAGACATATAGAAGTCAGATGTACAGAAAAGCATTATTTATTTGCTTGATATAACTTCACTGCTGTATCACCCTTTTGATAGACCCCACTGTGGATCGAAGAGCTCCCCATTCAGTGTGGTGCCTATAATCGCCTTTCTCCAGCAGAAACTGCCGCCCACTGAAGTTGGGATGTTCAAAAAACACCCAAGAACCTGCCAGAACCTTACAGGACAGAACCTCATTCCTCTGCCACTGTTCAGGGACAGACTTCATGTTATCTGTCAGCTCAGTGGATTGACCACCAAAGTTTGGTCGATTAAACAGCCTCAGTTTGTATGGGCCTTTAGCCTAAAAAGCATATTGGAAACTCAATTATATACTTATTATTATTTTATATAAAAAAAGAACATTATATACAGAAAAGAAAAAAGAAAACATTCTTACACTTTTGATTATCCTGCAGGATCTCACACAGTCATTGAAACCCATCCATTTCTGGAAGGCATTATAGTCTCCTGGGCCAATGACATACTGGTAGCCTGTGTAGTTGCTGCGCTCATACAAGACCCACCAGCCGCCTTCTACCTTCAGTGAGTTGCATCGTCGAATGTAGCTGTGCAGATCAGTAGAGTCACCTTTGCAGTCATATGACCTTCCTTTGAAGTCCTTATCCTCGTAAAATACAATCTGCAGAAATAGATTAGAAATGGAATAACCTTGCACATAGAAATACTTTTGATTTGATGGTTGAATGAATTTCTCACCTTCTCCATGATGAGAGATATAAACGCCAGGCACACGCCAGTACTCTTTATATGAGGTGAGACAAAGCAACCAAATGCATGGTTAGCAGTGCATGCAACCATTATTAGAGTTCAAATGTTTTATCTAGATTCTCCCTTTTGTTCATACTCATTGAATGGCCTTTCAGCAAAAAATAGCATTGTGCCAAGTATAGTAGATTTTCAACAATAAAAGCTTTAATTACACAAAATAACCACGTAGATGATTTAGGCCTCAAAAAATCCTAATAAAAAAACTCCCACTTTTGTATTGGCATATAGAACAGCACTATACCTTTGAATAAAATGAGATTAGAATCACGCCTGAATCAGATTTTAAAACATCAGACATTTCTGAAAAAGGGCTCAGTAATCCAGTTCGCAACAAAGGATAACAAAGAAATTGGAAGAGGGACATAACGTCTTCAGCTTGGTAAAATTAATGTGGCCTTTTGCTTAATACTTAATTAATGTAGTGTGCACATCACAAATAACAAATATTCAAAATATTGACAATTGACAATTATTTATGCCTATTCTGCTTATTAGCCACTGTTAATATAAAACATAAAAAAGTACATGATAAAATGATTGTTCATTGTGTAAAATTACATTGTTAATCAAATGTTAAACACAAAATACAGATAATTGTCAGGGTCAAATTCTTTATTTAAATGGTACACAAATAAAAATATTGGAATGAGGGCCTTGTTGGTTTTTTTTAATGAAGATAACCACTGACTGGTTTTGATTGAGGGTAACCTATAATTCTGTGACCATGCGGAGGGATCCCGCAGTGGGTGTAGATGCCCCCCAGTCTGTGTAGCTGTGATACTCTCCTTGGTCAAGGAAGTACTGCTGCCCGTGGTAGTCTGGTTTCTCAAAGAGGACCCACGCACCATCCATCACCACACAGGAGTGGAACTCGCAAAACTTGAAATCTTCAAAAACTGAACGACAATCCTCATCACACTCGGCCGCCTGCCCAGCAAAGTTCACTTCGTCAAAAAATATGATTTTCCAAGATTTTCCGTAGACCTGAATGAAACCCAAAAATAGAAAGTCAGTAAGAAAGAGTGCATGTGACATTTGTTGTTGCATAAAAAGTATTTAGGAAAATGAATATTGACAAGTTGCTCTCATTTTTCTCAACAATAAATGTGACTGTGTGGTGATGAACAGTGCTTAGGTGGTCACTTTCTGTAGTTGGACTTGTCTTACATTTTTTATGGAGCGGCAGGAATTAATACTGTCATTGAACCCCATCCATTGTTGGTGCTCAGGGTAGTCTCCGGGACTCAGGACATATTGGAAACCTCCATAGTTCGGACGCTCATACAGCACCCAGCAGCCACTCTTTACTTTAATGGAATTGCAGCTGCTGAAGAAGGTGCCCAGGTCCGGACAGTCAGTGCTACACTCATGGCTCCGTCCTTCAAAATGTTTATCCTCGAAGAACACGATCTGAAAGATTCAACCTTTATTTAAATTTGTAAATATTTCAACTACTTGTAAAATTGTAGCAATGAAAAAGGTCCCTTACCTTTCCCATGTTAATAATGTAGCTTGTTTCCCAACCAGCTGCAGCTGAGTTGTGGTTTATATCGAAATGCAGAATGTGCAGACGAGGGAAAGCCTTTGTTGGCTAAGTAAGCCGCATTTATATATCAGCAAAAAGGTTTGTTCAAGTTTGATTTATTTTTAATATACATTCACACTATATACATTTGTATAAAAAAAGTCAAACAAGACTAAATTATTTTGAAATAAAAAAAATTAGTGGTGAGCATCATTATGCTTTCACCAACTACATCTTCAAATGTTACATGCAGTGCTACATAAAACAATATCTGTCAACTTAATAATAATAATAAATAAATAAACAAAATGGTATTCAAACAGCTGACATGTACTAATGCACAATGCTGATTATTAAAAATATATTTATTTTTATCGTGATTATTTTTAACAATGCACATATAAAGCAAAATAAATACTATACAATGAAAAATGTCAAACTTGAAACATAACTTCAGGTCTCAAAACAAACTAGGACTGCAAAAGTTTGTACCTTTCAGCCTAATCTGAGAAACAGAGCAACCCATATCCATTTTTCTGGCCGTTTCATGATGGCACAAATGAAAATATCCACGATCCCAGAGCTGCTTAGTCATCAACTTTCAAATCATTTGAATGACAAAAACGAGGTGGACCACATATAAAGTATAAAAGCCCTCTGGCAGCCACAGGTTGTTGGACACATTCCCGCAAACTCACATCGCATCAAACATGGGCAAAGTAAGGCATACACTGTTAGAGTAAAGATTTAACTAACAAAGATTATGCACGAGTAATAACACAAATTATGATTTGTTTCTCTTTTTGCAGATCATTTTCTTCGAGGAGAGGAACTTCCAGGGGCGCTCCTATGAGTGCATGAGCGACTGTGCTGACATGTCCTCCTACTTGAGCAAATGTAATTCCTGCCGGGTGGAGAGTGGCTGCTTCATGGTCTATGAGCGTCCAAACTACACAGGAAACCAATATTTCATGAGGAGGGGGGAGTATTCTGACTATAACTCTTTTGGCATGAGTGGTTCCATCCGATCCTGCCGTCTGATCCCACAGGTAATTGTGATGTTTACTGTAAATATGTGTGTAGTTATCGACAACCGTGTCAGTCTCCTGATTGTAAAAGAAATAATAAAGCACCTGCTTGATTAAATACAGCACAGAGGGTCTTACCGACTGAGAATCTATGAGAGGGAGAACTTCCAAGGTCAAAATTTTGAGCTGCTGGAGGACTGCAACAACATCCAAGACCGTTACCGTATGCCTGACTGCCAGTCTTGTACAGTGATGGACGGCCACTGGCTGATGTACGAGCAGCCCCAGTACAGAGGCAGGATGATGTACCTGAGGCCCGGAGAGTACAGGAGCATGAGAGACGTGGGATACAGTGGCATGAAGATCAGCTCTGTCAGGCGGATCATGGACTCCTGTTAAAGCACAACTTTTCAGTGTGTTGACAAATAAAATTGCATGAAACTCAACTGTGTCAAAGTGTATTATAGAAATAATTACATACATTTGTTTACTTAGATGACATGGAAGAATTATTTTAATCTTCTACTTATATCTATATATTTATACATGCATATAACCTATACCTAACATTACAAAAATTATAGATTCAAAAAAAGGATAAAAACAACAAGTTCCACCAATTAATATGCTCCCATTATTTTGGTTGTTCATAATATGCTCTAAAAGACATTCATTATCTCATACAGAAACATTATACGGTATGTAAGAATGTCACATAAGCATCTCACATAAGAAAATGCACAAATATAACTTTTGAAGAAGGGAAATAGAAATACTGACATCATTCTGACATTATCTTTTGAGACTGTGGTTCTGTTCACACACACACTTAAACTTAAAACTTAAAAAGCTCAAGAACATTCATGTAAAGCCATTTATGGGTTTTCACCAGTGCTTCTCATTTTCTGGTATGCCCCTCTTCGGGGATAAAAAATAGTTCCATGACACCCAACCTCGTGAGATTGTAAATATTCTAATATTATATTATGATTGGTAAAACATAATACAATAAAAATTGCATTTAACTTTATCAACGTATTTAATAACCTATAAACAGTAATAATGAGAGTTGAATGCTGTAAATTACATTGTAATTCAAATAGACTTTCTCAGACTTTCATTGGTTTGAACATAAAACCATGAACTGTATACAAATACACAGCCTCTCGTGCTGCTCCTCCTTCTCTGCAACTCTCCAATCTTCTCCCACTCCTCTTCTCCTCACAGCTGAGCAGACAGTAGGCAGGTCAGACACCTGACTGCAGTGAGCCCATGTAAGTATTATAAGATCTGAAAGATGAATCCAAGATGGTGGTGCATTGGTTTCTATGGCCTGTGCTCATTGACATGAAACCAAAAATGTTTCTTCCACATTACTTGCTGAAAGGGCGCAAGCACCTCTCACGTGTGACGACAGAGACGACCACAAATAAAATTGTCACGCGGACAGAGGTGGTCTTACAATAGATCCAAGAGTGAGACATTAGAGAAATGTCGTTTCACCGAAAAGACACACTTGCGTTACTCCTGAATAACCATAGATTAAACTATCACCCCACACTCAGACTGCCCTGTGCACTGCGCTGACTCGTACCGCTGCGCTCATATTTCATGTACCACGAAAAGCACATGTGCTCAACGTGTGAAAAAGGCAGTAATGCACATGCAACATATTCTTCCGACAGAATTGTTATACCACCAAATGAGCGGCCAGTTAGCAAAGTAACTTTTACAAGTTAGACTCGGCAATGAAGGAGGCCAGCGCACCGGGAGACAGGGGACAGAAGTGTGTGTGAAGGGGCAGAGGGGCGGAGGGAGTAAAGGTCGTGGAGAGGGACAGAGCCCACAGTACAGCAGCCAAAGCCGTGACTCGTCTTTAACCCAAGGCAAACGTGTGAGATCGTTGAACACACAGAGAGAGACAGGCAGCCACATTTCTCTGCTGCTCTCTCATAGTGATTAACGGCGTGCTGGTGCTGGGCATGTATGTACTTCAACACACGTTTGTCACGCATAATGTGAGCACATTTCCCCAAACTTCTCGCAATCCCTAGCTGCACCCCCCCAAACGGGGTGCGCCCCACCGTTGAAGCTCTGCATTCCACAATTCAAAAGATACAATATTTAATTTAAAGTGTTAATTGCTATGGCAAGTGGGCCTAAATTATTATAATTCTGAAACCCATTGAATGAAGTTAAAGGGAGGAATATCAAGACTCAAAATATAAAGTTCAAAATCTGTTTCAATTTCAATATTACACATTTGCTTGGGAAATATAATGTGTATTGTATTCAAATAAGTCTTATAGTCTGAAACAAACATTAATTATAGTCATGAATATATTTTGTAAACTCTGGTGGAACAAAATATAAAACAAACTGGCAAAGGGTCCTATCTATTACATTTAGTCCTCTTTCGAGCCGTCACCCACCTGTCCCACTTTGTTGAGCTGCTGCACTTGGCACTGTACCAGAAGCATACAGCCTGGAATAATAACCATTTACAGACCGATTAACACACATTATAGCCCTGTGTGCAATCCTGCTGATTCAGATATTCACACAAAGGCACCATACATCAATCATGATGGGTATAAAAGTGAGTGAGAGTTTAGGCAGACCAAAGTACCAGTTCAATCAATTCAATCAGGCACTCATCATTCACTACAATGGGCAGAGTAAGCATTTACACATATACATCTTCAATAGTGTGCATTTCAATATGATGTACTTTTATTCCAGATTATCTTCTACGAGGACAGGAACTTTCAAGGACGTTCCTATGAGACCAGCAGCGACTGTGCTGAGCTAACTTCCTATTTGAGTCGTTGTAACTCCTGCCGCGTGGAGAGCGGTTGCTTTATGGTATATGAACGTCCAAACTATATGGGCCACCAGATGCTGGTGAGGAGAGGGGAGTACCCTGACAACCAGCGCCTGATGGGAATGAGCATGAGCGATTGCATCAGATCCTGCCGTATGATCCCAATGGTATGAATGCACAAGTCTAGAAATTCTGCTATTCTATTAAGTTGACACTGTGAAAAAATACATTGATCATTTGACAATGCTCACCTATTTACAGCACAGAGGCCCTTTCCAAATGAGGATCTATGAGAGGGAGAATTTTAATGGTCAGATGAATGAGCTTGTAGATGACTGCGACTCTATCCAAGATCGTTACCGTATGTCTGATTGCCAGTCTGCCCATGTGATGGACGGCCACTGGTTGATGTACGAGCAGCCTCACTACAGAGGCAGGATGATGTATCTGAAGCCTGGAGAGTACATGAGCTTCAAAGACATGGGAACAGGCCCCATGGACATGAGAATTGGATCTATGCGACGCATTATGGAGTCCTGCTAAACACAGGAGCCACGAGATTGGAAATGTTATTGTTTAAAAATTGCATGAATAAATGTATGTTCAAATCTACATTTACTAATTTACTATGTTGTTGGACATTTGCATTTTGGCATATAAAGTTACAGTTAAATCTTGAATGTGACACATATTTTCAATCAATACAAATTATATAATGAGGTACATTGTACCGGTACATGCTAGCATAAGCTGCTTAGTAAAACTATAAATACATTATATCATTGTATAAAGAGCTGTAGTTGTAGTTGTGTAGCTGTTGTTACATGATAAATAAAGATAAAAAATAAAGATTTTTTTCTAAATATCATTTAAACAAAATTAAACAAAAAAATTAGCAGTTACCAGGAACAAATCATATTTAATTATATATTTGCAGAGACAAAAACACATAGGCTAGTAGACTCCATATAATGACCTCACCAACAAAACAGAAAAATATAATTATAGATAGATAGATGTTGTTTTCCTTTTGTTTGTTTTTTCGCAAATATTTATCCATTAAGTACAATTTCCAACTTGATGAATGGTTCCTGTTTTATTCTTTATGTACAGGACAACAATGTCTACATGACTCTGTGGAGCTAGAAAAAGCTTTAAACAGTTGGCCCAATTTTCTATGACCCTGCTGGCTCATGAATTTGTACAATGGAAGCTCTCCCTACCTTTTTAACCTAAAGTATAAAAGTAACAGTTCACACCACCAGGTATACACAGCCACCACAACCAAGACAGTCACCATGGGCAAGGCAAGTTCTACATTTTACAATTGTCTTTTTTACTTTTTTACTATTGTCTAATACTAAAGCATCTGCATTTCAGTATTTCTACATATTATATGACAATTATTTGTAAAATTGTTTTTGCCTACCAGATAATTTTCTACGAGGACAGGAACTTCCAGGGTCGTCAATATGAGACCAGCAGTGACTGTCCTGAGCTGACCTCC
Organism: Chaenogobius annularis; assembly: GCA_015082035.1. Lineage (NCBI taxonomy): Eukaryota > Metazoa > Chordata > Actinopteri > Gobiiformes > Gobiidae > Chaenogobius > Chaenogobius annularis. Next base: position 574,461 of record BJKM01000330.1, on the reverse strand, counting down.
TACCTGAGCAAGTGTCACTCCTGCAGGGTGGAGAGTGGCTGCTTCATGGTCTACGACCGTGCCAACTACATGGGAAACCAGTATTTCATGAGGAGGGGCGAGTATTCTGACTATATGAGCATGATGGGAATGTCTGATTGTATCAGATCCTGTCGCATGATCCCTATGGTAAACTTTCTGCACATATTTCTACTTTCTGAATATTCCTCAATATTTCTGCCTGTTTGATTACATTTATGTTAATACACAGTATAGAGGAAACTACAGGATGAGGATCTATGAGAGGGAGAACTTCGGTGGTCAGATGCACGAGCTGATGAATGACTGTGACAACATCATGGATCGCTACCGTATGAACGACTGCATGTCCTGTCATGTGATGGACGGCCACTGGCTGATGTACGAGCAGCCCCACTACAGAGGCAAGATGATGTACTTCACTTCAGGCCCGGAGAGTACAGGAGCTTCAGAGAGATGGGATGAGCGGGATGAGGTTTATGAGCATGAGGCGCATCATGGATCTTGGTACTGAATGTCCACTAAAATCCATGAATGAAAGACGATATTCATGTATTTTTGCTTTAATTGACTGGTTGTTTGGAAGTTCCCATAACAAAGGAGTAAAAGTAAACAGAAGTAAGAAGAATGTCAAGAATGTCAGCATAGGACAAGATTGTCTTCTTACAATATATAATACAATGTTGTTCAATTTCTTGTGTTATGTTTATGATTTTTAAATACAATCACAGTAATACAAGCAGCAAAACCAGAAGAAAGCAAACTAGTAAAGAGTAGATGGTTGTTACAATAATAATACAGCTTATATGAACCATCCAATGCATGTCAGTCAGTATGTTTACAAAAATATATAAAAAGCATCTACAATCTACATATTCTAAAAATATATATATATATATATATATATATATATATATATATATATATATACACACACACACACACACACATCCATACAGTGTATTATATAATATATATAATATATATATATACACACACACATCCATACAGTAATTATATATATATATATATATACTGTATGGATTGTGTGTGTATATATATATATATATATATATATACTGTAATATTATATATATGTATAATAATATTATACTGTATAATACACACAATATAAAAAGCAAAAGAAACAACTGTGATTGAAACTATGAATGCATTTGTATAGTTATTATTATTTTGAGTCACTATTAGTTCAGGTTTTCCACATTTATCCTGTTTTTCGGTGGGCCACACAGGTCGCATTCCTTGTCCGATTTACATCATTCAAAGTTTAGGTTGTAGATAATTCTCTTTTGATTCCTGGACTTGCTTTCGGATAATCCTCTGCCTTGTCATTTGGTCAGGATTCGTCCTAACATTGGATATTTCCATCTCTCTTGGCTTTCACAGGTCGCATTTCTTGTCGTCGATTTTCGTCATTCAAAGTTCAGTTTGTAGATAATTCTCGTGTGATTCCTGACTTGCTTTCGGTATTCCTCGGTCTTGTCATTCTTTCAGGATTCGTCTTCAAATTTTACCTATCTCTTAGAATGGCGGAATGTTGGTGATGTTGGAGCGTTGTGACATCATCGTCATAGCAACTGTACAGAAAACGGCCATGCATTACGCAGACCGTCATGGCAACTAGGGCTTTGTGATATCATCGGCATGACATCGGCATGTACAGAACATGTGCAGAAATTGCAAAAGAAGACTGCGCCTAAAAATCACTGAGCACTGATTGTGAGACATATTTATACTTGATTTTGTGTTTTTATATAGACGTGTGAAAAAGTGCATTTTGTTTTTGCATTAGGCAGTCACTCGCAATGGCTTCCTGCCATTGCCGTTTTTAGTATATTTTGTTATATATTATAGTGGCTAAGTCAATGGATTCTTTTTAATTAATTAAAACTATTCAATCTCAGTGCTGTTGGGACAAAACTTTAACCATAAGATAAGATAACAACTTTGTTTGGTTTGTATGTTTTGTTAGCTTTTCAAGATTTCCAAATAGCAAGCAGATTTTACCCAAGGATTCTCCACTCCGTCCATTTGACCCAAACGTTTGCCATCTCCAGTAAAGCTTGTGCAAGAACCTCTCAATGTGCTCAGTATTTTTCCAATGAGCTTCATATTCTTTGTTACACCAGTACAATGCTCTGATTTGAGCTAAAGTCATTATTAAGACAAGGTTTAGTTTAGTTTTATAAGATTCCCATTAGCTCCTGACATACCGGTTGCTATTCTTCCTGGGGTCTCCTCATTTCATTACATACATTTTTATGTATACCCACGCACCACACACACTTCGCATACGTACATATAGATACGCAGCACACACCAGCACACACACACACACACGCACACACACACACACACACACACACACGCACACGCACACAAACACACGTTCACACACACGTACACACACGTTCACACACGCACATGAAGGTAAACCCTGAACCATCTTTTTCTTTCGATAGTTGTAACGTTTTTAATCGGATATGAGTTTTTTGCCTTGCCATACAAATCTTGAGATTGTTTTGTGCCAGTCATCAAATAACTGGGGATTGAAATTTGGAAAAGTCTGGAATGAATAGAGAAATCTAGGCAGAATGTTCATTTTAATAGTTTCAATCCTTTGACTTAGACTTTGACATAAAATAAGATTCCATTTTTCTTTACAGTAGTGAAAAGAGGGTAGTTTTCCTCTAAAACTGTTGACAAATCTTTGTTGCTGAAAGGCCTCTTGTCTAATAAAGCCTACTGGACAAAACAAAACAAAAATCTTGCAATGATTCTATCAATTAATCAACTGTTGATTTGATTGCAAAAGGCTTGTGTAGATTATTTATTTTTATTTATTTTTGACCAAATTTGACCCAGATGAGCTTAAAGTGATGCTGCATGATAACTTATCTTGGTTCAGCCCTAATCGATACATGGTGGCTGAAGTGTCTTGCCCAAGGACACTGATAGTATGCACCAAGTGGTGGCACCTGATACCCTGCTAAGCATTTAAACTCATTCTCAACTACGCTGTTATAAAATTTTAACTGTCAATCAATAATTATTTCAAGGATAAATGTAAACTGAATTATCATAATGTGGTGTATTAAAAATTAAAAATGTTTTGCCTTTGTGTTCACATATTTTGAGCCGTTAATTTCTGATCATTCTGATCATTTCAAACAATTAAACTTATTCTTATAATGTACTGCAAACTATGCTTGTCTATGCCACTGCAAACAATAAAAGTACAACGAGCCTTTTTTATTGTGCCAATTCAGAGGCTTAAAATATTCATAACATTTATTGAAAACATGATCTTCAGATTTTCAGAAGTTTTTGCTGACCAAAATCAAAACAAAAATATAAATTTCCTAAACAAAGACATAGCAAAAACAACATTAAAACAATGCTAGCTTTGACTCTATGTTGTCTACACAAAGAACTTCCCAAGGGCTCCCCAAGTTAACATGATAGACAGCACCTTAAAGGTGTTCACTTAAAACAAAAATGTGTGATTAATTCCCATTAATCAAATCAAAAGCTTTGATATATTGAAGGAAACATTTGCTTGGAAAATCTTTTACAGGTATTTACAAATAAGGAGTTATTACAACCAAGAAATTAAACACAGCAATTACAATTACAATTACACATTTTTATCAAGGTATATAAATCAGAACTTTCAAGGGAAATAATATCTAAATAATATCAATGCATTAATAATCTGGACCAGAAAATACATACAAAATACATGGGAAAGAGGGTAATCATGTTTTGACTGATGAAGTGTGGGAAAAAATTTGTATAGCCATGTGGAAGACCACAAAAGGGTCGGGAGGAAATTTTGTTGGAAAAATATGTCACACTTTTAATTACATTATAAAAAAGAGCCAATTTTTCACAGGGAATTGCTAATTGTTGCAGAAACCATGGCAGCCAGGAGGTAAACCACTATCACATGTTATGGGACTGTCCTGTTGCTCAGAAATATTGAATCAAAATTAAAAAGGCACTGCAGACTGTTTTTGACATTGCCGTCCCTCTCAGTTTTAAAATTATGTATTTGGGCCACAAAACTCCTGCCACGGACACAATAAACATACTATTGGCGGCAGGAAAAAAGGCCATCACAAAGCAACGGAAGACACAAATCCGCACCTGACCGTCAGAAGTTTACATACACTAAAATGACTATGCCTTTAAACAAAATGGGAATGCCCAGATGATGATGTCATGTTGTTGGAAGCTTCTGATTGTTTAATTGACAACATTTGAACACAACTGTGGATGTTTTTTAACGCACACCTGAAACACTCTGCTTCTTTGTGTAACAAAATGGGAAAGTCTAAATAAATTATCCAGGATATCAGAAATAGGTTTGTCGACTTCAAATCTACAAATCTGGTGCGCCCTTGGGTGCAATTTCATCTGGATCATCGGTTCAAAAAATTATACGCAGGTATAAACACCATGGGAATGTCCAGCCATCTAATCGCTCAGGAAGGAGACAGCTTTTGGGTGCTGAATGTGCTTTGGAGACCTGGTGAAGATGCTGGCTGAAGCTGGTAAAAATGTATCATTATCCACAGTGAAACGGGTCCTGTACCGACATTGGCTGAAAGGCTACTCTGCTAGGAAGAAGCCATTACTCAAAACAAAATACAAACAAAAGCCAGATAACAGTTTGCAAATGCATACAAGGAAAAAAAAACATTTTTGGAGACATATTCTGTGGTCTCATGAACTAAAATGGAACTGTTTGGCCATAATGATCACCGTTACGCTTGGAGGAAAAAGGGGGATGCGCTCAGGCCTGAGAACACCATCCCAACAGTGAAACATGGCGGTGGCAGCATCATGTTGTGGGGTTGTTTTGCTGCAGGAGGGACTGGTGCACTTCACAAAATAGATGGCACCATGAAAAAGAACAATATGTGGAAATACTGAAGCAGCATCTCAAGACATCTGTAAGAAAGTTAAAGCTTGGCCGCAAATGGGTCTTCCAAATGGACAAAGCACACCGCCAAACTGGTGACCAGGTGGCTTGAGGATAACAAGGTAAATGTTTTAGAATGGCCATCACAAAGCCCTGATCTCAATCCAATCAAAAATGTATGGGCAGAACTGAAAAAGGCATGTGCGAGCAAGGCGGCCACCAAACCTGGCTCAATTACACCAGTTCTGTAAAGAAGAACGGGCCAAAATCCCTGCCAACTATATTGTGAAGCTTGTGGATGGATATCAAAAATGTTTGACCCTAAACCTACAGTTTAAAGGCAAGAGTACCAAATATTAATGAGTATTAATAAATTCATTCTAGAAATGACAAAATTAAGAATAAAAAATGTCTTGAAAATGTATACTTCTCATTAATCTGCCATTTTACAAAAATAACTAATTTTGTTCATCCTAACGGACCTAAAACTGGGAACATTTATTCTGATTTCATATCTGACAATGAGGAAAAAAAGTGTATGTGTCTTTTTACCTAGTGTATGTAAACTTCTGGTTTCAGCGGTATATAAAGTGCAGCTCTTACAGTGAGTACATACATTTTTGTATGTCCTTATTTTATAAATAGATGCATATGCATATGTCTGTGATTTTTTCACTGTATAAGGAAGTCAACATGAAAAGTATTCATAGTACAGTACTCTGATTAGACCAATATGTAACAAAATACATTTTAGTATTCAAATATTCAGTATTCTGTAACTAAATAAATTTTCAATGGATCCTTCCCAACATTGTTTACAAGAAACTAACTAAATGTGTCTATACTACACAGTACTTTTGTCACAGAGGTACAGAGAAAACTGATATACTGATTTCAAGTCGAATAACCTTTGAACAGAGTTTTGAAAGGATAAAGATGGACATTTTATGTTCTGGTTTATTTTTTTGGGTTGCTCATTTTCCTTTTTGATTTTGTTTTTTACGCTCTGGTCTTGTTTTTATTTGTTCTGTTTGTTTTGTCATTCTGTTTGTTTTTATTCAAAACTACAACATTGCACTGAAAATCTTAATTCTAACTCCATTTTTGCATTTGGACAATAGCTAAAGGAATATTCTCTTTAGAAAATTGTTCGGTATATGACTAAGCAACTGTGTGGGCTTTCCTAGGTTGCTGGGTCAGGATTTTGAATAATGGTGCGGCAGAGTCATTGTGTCTGGCCAGGTATAAATGAAGCATGTTCTGACAGGAATGTTATCAGTTTGAATCAGTTCTTTGAGAGACCTGTAAAACCACCATCAACATGGGCAAGGTAGGGATTAGTGACATTGGTAATGCACCAATAAAATGCCAACATTACTGCATATAAAAATTGTTTCTTTCAGATCATCTTCTACGAGGACAGGAACTTCCAGGGGCGCTCCTATGAGTGCATGAGTGACTGCTCTGACATGTCCTCCTACCTGAGCAGGTGTCACTCCTGCAGGGTGGAGAGTGGCTGCTTCATGGTCTATGATCGTCCCAACTACATGGGAAACCAGTATTTCATGAGGAGGGGCGAGTATGCCGGACTAATGAAGCATGATGGGAATGAGCGGTGGAATCAGGTCTTGCCGTATGATCCCTATGGTGAGTGTTAAACATAAGTACAAATTTAAATAACATGAAAAACACACATTTTACAGTTTGTTTTATGTCATACTGAACAACAGCACAGAGGCCAGTTCAGGATGAGGATTCTATGAGAGGGAGAACTTCGGAGGTCAAATGCATGAGCTGATGGATGACTGTGACAACTTCATGGATCGCTACCGTATGAACGACTGCATGTCCTGTCATGTGATGGACGGCCACTGGCTGATGTACGAGCAGCCCCACTACAGAGGCAAGATGATGTACTTCAGGCCCGGAGAGTACAGGAGCTTCAGAGAGATGGGTTGGAGCGGCATGAAGTTCATGAGCATGAGGCGCATCATGGACATGTGCTAAAAATAAATTATGAGTAAAATAAATAATTTTAATCTCTTACCACCACTGTTTATGGAGTTGATTCATTCTAAATGAAATGATTTCATTGCTTGTATAAATAAACACATGGAAAATATATACAGTGTGTAATATACAATACAATATCCATTAAAACTTCAAAGGCAAAGCAGCCTATGTTATTCATTATATTTCCCAAATAAATGTCTGCTACTTCACAATAATGAAAATAAAGACAAAAATAATCAAATACCCTTTACTAGTATGCTGGGATAAAATAACAATCACTCGGACTGCACACACAACTGCATCTAGTACGGGGGTGTCTAGATTATGGTTTGGAAGCAAAATGCGTCCCTCAGACCAATTTTTGTTGGCCATCACGGTTCCTGCTAAATTGGCCCGAACAACCAATAGTAGTACTTTTTTACTGTAAAGTCAGAAAAAAATCTAATATCATAAACTAAAGAACAACATTTGGTGTGCTGCAGAACTAATATGAATGATTCACGCCTTATTAAAGGTGTGGAGGCTCATTAAAAACTACATTAAATGCAAACTTTTGAATGATTCACTTATTTGTCATGTTGTCTGAGGCCCACTTCTCTGTATATGTTTCGAAATGCAGCCCTCAGTTAAAAAAGTTTGGACACCCCTGAACTTGTGGGTCAAAGTAAAAAATAAAAAACAAATAGACCTGAGACATGTTCCCTGTTGAATGAAGAATTAGCCAAATTATTATGATAAAAAGATTACCTAAAATGGTAAAAATATATATAAAAAATACAAAATTGTTACACTAGTGGGTGGATGTTGCTATTACTTATTATGTATTTTATTATTATTATTATTATTATTATTATTATTATTATTATTATTATTATTATTATGTTATATTTATAACAGAAATCAGAATTCATTAGACTTTCATTTCATGTTATAAAGTCCAACAATAAGAATGTTTTGCGGTGTCACAGACTTTTTGAAAGGTTACATCTGTAAAAAACCTCAGCACGAGAGCTTTACATTTAGGTGTCTAATGTTGTATTACAATAATTATTTTAAGTAGTGTTGAAATAGTAAACATTGGAAGATTACTCTTCTAATAGTTACTATGATCCATGATAATTATTGTATCAATTTAAAAAAAAAACTTGACAGTTTTTTGATACATAATACAACAAGACTGTATTGGAGAGCAATCGTGATCACACAAAGACTTAGAATTCAATGCACATAAAAGCCATTTACTGTTTGTTTGTCTATATTGTGTCCTAAACATGACTATTGTAGTAATGTCCCTATGGAAAGATCTACTGTAAAGTTTTCTAGGTGATACAGTCACATGAAAATTTGACAAATGGCCCATAGCCCTCCATAGGCCTCAAATACGTGTTGCTGGGTCAGGGGGTTTGCACAATGGAAGCTACAAATTCTTTGCTTTTAGTCAGGTATAAAAGTAACAGTAAAAACACAGGCACTCACATTGTACCAGCCACGCAGTCCTGAGAGGAACTCACACACCACAGAAGCCATGGGAAAGGTAAGCTAAAGCCAAAGCAAAAAAAGGATTATCTGTCAGTGGGGAATTTACAGATTCAAAATGCTCATGTTTTTCTTATATTTCAGATTATTTTCTACGAGGAGAGGAACTTCCAGGGGCGCTCCTATGAGTGCATGAGTGACTGCTCTGACATGACCTCCTACCTGAACAGGTGTCACTCCTGCAGGGTGGAGAGTGGCTGCTTCATGGTCTATGATCGTCCCAACTACATGGGAAACCAGTATTTCATGAGGAGAGGCGAGTATGCCGACTACATGAGCATGATGGGAATGAGGGACTGCATTAGATCCTGCCGTATGATCCCTATGGTATGTGTTCGTTCTATATTTACATTCAACTATCCAGATTGAAATTAACTAAGAAAAATATCATATTACAGCACAGAGGCCAGTTCAGGATGAAGATCTACGAGAGAGAGAACTTCGGGGGTCAAATGCACGAGCTGATGGATGACTGTGACAATATCATGGATCGCTACCGTATGAACGACTGCATGTCCTGTCATGTGATGGACGGCCACTGGCTGATGTACGAGCAGCCCCACTACAGAGGCAAGATGATGTACCTGAGGCCCGGAGAGTACAGGAGCTTCAGAGAGATGGGGATGAGCGGGATGAAATTCATGAGCATGAAACGCATCATGGACATGTAAAAACATCTATGTGTATAAGCCAATACTGAATAAATATTTTTAAGAAAACATTTCTTTTTAATCAATTCACCTGTGCATATAGAATATAGAGGCAAAGCATGAGCATTGTTGTATCATGAGTCATTATATTGTCAGATTGTTGCCAAAGGTATTAGTAGTTTATTTAAAAGGGACAGAGCAGATAGCATTGCAACATATAAAATAGTAACCAATGCCATGTCCATAGGCCATCAAGCTAAAGGCCAATTTGCAGTCGTGGTCCCTGACATTAAAACACACTAAAAGCAATAACATATACATACAGCATGCAGCACAGCAGGATATTTTTACAAAATTACACATTTACAATGGCTTTATTGTTCACAGACCTGATTTAACTTCAGCCACTGCTTCAGTTTTCTGTTAAACTGGTTCAGGTCTGTGAGGTAAGGAATGGCCAATAACCATATAGCTTGTATGATATACTGAGAAAATTACTGTTAAGCACCCAAATAAAGGGCCACTTGAGGATGTACAGAGAATATTTACGGACAAAAAGGTTTTTCATCAAAATAAATAAACATACTGTTTCCTGTGTCCTTTTGATGTAATTCTTGCTTTGTTTGATCTATAACACCGCTTCTCTCAGCATATGACATGTTTTGGAGTCTATTTATAGTTCAGATAATGAGTTTTCAATTACTAATTTAGTTGATAATTATCTCAATAATCAATAAGTTTTTAATTAATCAATGAATTTGTTTCATCCCTACTTGAAAATCATCATGATTGATTGGTCAATCTTCTGTTACGCTGAATTCAAAACCAATGCAATCACATTCCAGATTAATTTAGTATGACTTCACATGACCATGGCAACAAACCTGTAAAAACATACCAAATTCGTTTTTTACATGGCTTGGTCACTCCTAAGAATAAATGAATAGATGCGGCCGGTCAGTCCACCAAAACACAGTCCTACCGTCATTTTCAGCCTGCTACACTTGGCTGTGTGAGATTGAGTCTGAACTCAATTCTCTTTTTGCTCATTTCCTATTGTTCTTTGAAAACACACATACAATTGTACACTACCTGAAGCTAGAATTATTTTATTTTAAAACAGTCTGGAAACATATTTTATATTTTTCCAACATCTATTTTACTGTCAACATAATCATCAGGCCAATATTAAGTGATGCCTTTCTTTCAACAAATGTTGAATAGATTATATCATCAGGTTATGGGTGTACGTTATTCATTGGTTTGTTTGTTCTTGAGGTTCTTGAGTACTTTTTCCATTTTCAGTTTTTAAATAAACAATCATAAATATCTAATAAATAAACAAAATAAAATCTAAAGAATATTAAGGCATAAAGTCCAAAGTGAACCTCTCATTTGAGGTTCAAGTCCGTCAAGCGAATAATATATATACAATACAATAGTAAAAGCCAAATGTGATTTCTAATTTGTTAATTTAGTCATCCACACACTGTACATTACAGAGAACAGATATAGTGCCATGTGACAACCTACACATGAAAAGGAAAATAAACATAATTAAGGCAACAGTTTTCTAAAATCAAACGATAATAAAGCCTTGCTATGGCCACTTGCCACTTCATGAGCTTTACAAAAGCAAACATTCTTGTTTTATATACAATGCAATGCCCAATGCCCAATGTCACCAAAATTGAACCAAAGCTAGTTAATCTCACATTTAAATAAAACTACTGAAAACCAACATTGACAGCATAGAAATTCAGGAATAAAACGACACATAGTTGGTGGAAAGTGTCTGATGAAAACAATTATAATGAGAAAAGGCTTTTTGAAAAAGCGTGGTAGTGTAAACGCAGCTCCAATAGTAACATGCTGAATAAGGGTTTCTCTGAGGGGGCCATTGACTCTTTGCATGCCGCTATGTATAAAAGGAAAGGGTTAAACCAGGTAGAAGGTAGTAAAGCTCAAGAGCAACAACCCATCCACAGTCAACATGAGCAATACAGGCCATGATGAGGGGAAAGGTAATTTTAAATGTATTATTAGGAAGACTTCGGCTCACTCCGTATATGCTGACATTTATCTTTTATCTTACAGATCATCTTCTATGAGAGAGCGTAACTTCCAGGGGCGCTCCTATGAGTGCATGAGTGACTGCTCTGACATGACCTCCTACCTGAGCAGTGTCACTCCTGCAGGGTGGAGAGTGGCTGCTTCATGGTCTATGATCGTCCCACAACTACATGGGAAACCAGTATTTCATGAGGAGGGGCGAGTATGCCGACTACATGAGCATGATGGAATGAGCGGTGGAATCAGGTCTGCCGTATGATCCCTATGTGAGTGTAAAACAAAAGTAAAAATGTAAAAATTAAACATGAAAAACACAAATTTTACAGTTATTTTATGTCATACTGAACAACAGCACAGAGGCCAGTTCAGGATGAGGATCTACGAGAGAGAGAAACTTCGGAGGTCAAATGCATGAGCTAATGAGACTGATTGGATGACTGTGACAACATCATGGATCGCTACCGTATGAACGACTGCATGTCCTGTCATGTGATGGACGGCCACTGGCTGATGTACGAGCAGCCCCACTACAGAGGCAAGATGATGTACTGCAGAACTGGAGAGTACAGGAGCTTCAGAGAGATGGGGATGAGTGGCATGAAGTTCATGAGCATGAAGCGCATCATGGACATGTAAAAACATCTATGCATATTGTGTTTATAAGCCTATATTGAATAAATATTTTTAAGAAAACATTTCATTTTGATCAATTCACCTGTGCATATAGAATATACAGGCAAGGCCTGAGCATTGTTGTCAGGTTATCAAGTACTACAATTAGTAAATAAGTTAAACATAGGCTCTTTTTTCTTCTTTGTAATTTGAGCTTTCTAGGTCAACTAAACAGTTGTAGAATTCCTTTATTTTTGCTAATGGGAAGAGAGAGGCAGACTGCTGTACAACTTTGAACTAAGATGCTCAATTGACCCTTGTTCTAAGGCTTTTGGAACTTATAGTAACAATGTCAACTTCAGGGCCTTGAATGAAGTCAAAGCTCACAACCATAAACAAATAAGGGACTCTACTGACTTACGTGACATATTGTTACATACTTTCAAGGTTAATTTGATGAAAAGAAAGTGAAATAGTACAGTTTAGTTTGCCTCATGAGTCATCATATTCCCAGATTCCTGCCAAAGGAATGGCCAATAACTATATAGTTTATATGATGTCCTGAGAAAATTACTGTTAAGCCCAGCACTCACCAATCTGCTCTACGTCTTAATGATTGTTTTGCTAATCGATTAATACAGTGATTATTCTTTAAATTAATGTATTATTATTTTCCCACTTCAAGGCACTCAAAGCACTTTACTAGGCAGTGTGGGTGAAGTGTCTTGCCTAACACAGCAAAATTTCCTCTAGCGCACCACTGTGGCACCTGGTGTTCCAGCAGTTTCCCATCCAAGTACTAATCAGGCCCTGTCCTGCTTGATTCACGCAATCTGACGAGAGCGGGCATTGGCAAGCAGGTAAGGATTGGATTACCGTAGTTGTGTGGATCGCGAAAGGCCTGTGAATATGAGAGTTTTACAAAATTTAACCCAGACCCAAATAAAGCGAGGCCGCTTGAGGATGTCCTCTTGGAGAATATCTACAGACAAAAAGGTTTTTCATAAAAATCAATAAACATACCGGTACTTGTTTCCTGTGTGGTTTTGAGGTGATACTTGCTTTGTTTGATATATAATATAGTTTCTGCTGGAAGTCCCCAGAGCCAGACTCAAACACTGGGGTCATCCAGCCTTCTCTGTTGCTGGTCCCAGACTCTGGAACAAACTGCCCCCCGACATGCGCACCATCACAGACTTTAGCCTTTTTAAATCTAGGCTTAAAACTAATTTATTCAGACTGGCTTTTAGCACTGTAATGTAGTGACACTTTATTTTATACAGTTTGTTTTTACATAGTTTTATGTTTCGTATTGTTTTATTATGAAACACTTTGGTCACTTTGAGTGTTGTAAAGGGCTCTATAAATAAAGGTTGACTGATTGATTGATTGATTGATTGATAAAACCTCGTCTCTCAGCATATGACATGTTTTGGAGTCTATTTATAGTTCAGATAATGATTTTTCAATTACTAATTTAATTGATAATTATCTCAATAATCTATTAGTTTTTAATTAGTCAATGACTTTGTTTCATCCCTACTTGAAAATCATCATGATTGATTGGTCAATCTTCTGTTACGCTGAATTCAAAACCAATGCAATCACATTCCAGATTAATTTAGTATGACTTCAAAAAACCTGCTATAAAAAAATACAAATTCGTTTTTACAGTGGCTTGGTCACTCCAAAGAAAGTGATAGATTCCGGCCGTGTCAGTCACCAAACACAGTCCTACCGTCATTTTCAGCCTGCAACACTTGGCTGTGTGAATTGAGTCTGAACTCATTCCTCTTTTTGCTCATTTGCCTATTGTTCTTGAAAAACACACATACAATTGTACACTCCTGAAGGCTAGAATTATTTTATTTTAAACAGTCTGGAAACATATTTTTATATTTTGCCAAACATCATTTTACTGTCAACATAATCATTCAGGCAGTATTAAGTGATCCTTTCTTTCAACAAATGTTGATAGATTATATATCAGGGTATGGGTGTACGTTATTCATGTGGTTGTTTGTTCTTTGAGGTTCTTGAGTACTTTTTCATTTTCAGTTTTTAAATAAACAATCATAAATATCTATAATAATAAACAATAAAATCTTAAAGAATATTAAGCGCATAAAGTCCAAAGTGAACCTCTCATTTGAGGTTCAAGTTCCGTCAAGCGAATATATATATACAATACAATAGATAAGGCCAAATTGATTTTCTAATTTGTTAATTTAGTCATCCACACACTGTACATTACAGAGAACAGATATATGCCATGTGACAACCTACACATGAAAAGGGAAAATAAACATATTTGAGGCAACAGTTTTCTAAAATCAAACGATAATAAAGCCTGCTATGGCCACTTGCCACTTCATGAGCGTTACAAAGGCAAACATTCTTGTTTTATATATACAATGCAATGCCCAATGCCAATGTCACCAAAATTGAACAAAGCTAGTGAAAAAGCAGCTCCAATAGTAACATGCTGAATAAGGGTTCTCTGAGGGGGGCCATTGACTCTTTGCATGCCGCTATGTATAAAAGGAAAGGGTTTAAACCAGGTAGAAGTAGTAAAGCTCAAGAGCAACAACCCATCCACAGTCAACATGAGCAATACAGGCATGAACATGAGGGGAAAGGTAATTTTAAATGTATTATTAGGAAGACTTCGGCTCACTCCGTATAATGCTGACATTTATCTTTTTTATCTTACAGATTCTTCTATGAGGAGCGTAACTTCCAGGGGCGCTCCTATGAGTGCATGAGTGACTGCTCTGACATGACCTCCTACCTGAGCAGGTGTCACTCCTGCAGGGTGGAGAGTGGCTGCTTCATGATCTATGATCATCCCAACTACATGGGAAACCAGTATTTCATGAGGAGGGGCGAGTATGCCGACTACATGAGCATGATGGGAATGAGGGACTGCATTAGATCCTGCCGTATGATCCCTATGGTATGTGTTCGTTTTATATTTACATTCAACTATCCAGATTGAAATTGACTGAGGACAATCTATACTATAGCACAGAGGGAACTACAGGATGAGGATCTACGAGAGGGAGAACTTCGGTGGTCAGATGTACGAGCTGATGGATGACTGTGACAACATCATGGATCGCTACCGTATGAACGACTGCATGTCCTGCAATGTGATGGACGGCCAATGGCTGATGTACGAGCAGCCCCACTACAGAGGCAAGATGATGTACTTCAGGCCTGGAGAGTACAGGAGCTTCAGAGAGATGGGGATGAGTGGCATGAAGTTCATGAGCATGAGGCGCATCATGGATTCATGCTATTAAATGTTTAAACTGTATGTACTCCAGATGTATTTGGCAACAAATAAAAAGGTCTGGTCCTCCCGAGTATAATGACATTTGGTAAATAATTGTCCCTCGTAACTATTTTAGAGTTGAGCAATGGTAAAATTGTTAAACCATTGTGGGTTGAGTAACTTGCCCTGCATCACTCCATGCTGTCCTAAAAAGCCACATTTCTCAAAATGTTTTAGACAGTCACACAACATGGATGGCCACCTTGAAGATGTGCAATCGCTTGGAAGGTAAGCAGGGTTCATCCTGCTGAGGAATGGAATACCAGGTGCCATAGGGGCAGAGGTGGCTCTTATGCAGGAGTCTCCAAACTGTCCACCCCATTCCAAGTAGCTCCCTAAAGTATTTAAGAATGATACTGGTGATGTTGAATAATTCAAATTTGATTCATCAACACAAGGCCTGTTATAATTAGATGCCTAACCTTGTACACTAAATTATGGAATAATGGGTTATCGTTTATGTTTCATATGCATCCCGTTACTGGTATGGAGTAATAGGTGGTGGTGGACAGAGGGGCCAATGGCAGACATTGGCAGCCTTGCTTCTGCCAGTAGCAGACAGTAGTAGCACCACCCCCAAGTATAAAATTAATGAATAATAAAACTTTTGGAAAAATGCTACACTAAACTCATACATTGTTATTAATTTTAGCCAGACAATAAGCCAGAAAAGGCTTTCATTCTCAAGTTTCATCATAGCAACCAAATGGCAGGAAAAACAGGGAATAACCCTGACTTTAAAGGCAAACACAAATTTAAACACACAAGGGTTTTTTACACCTTAACCTTTTTCAGTTTTCACTTTTTAGTTTCCGTTCCCAGTTGATGCCCGTTTGCACAGAGTAGGAACTAGGGCAGGGGTCTCCAATTATATTTTCCAGGAGGCCAGATTATTCGACAGGCTAAAGTCCGGTGGCCAGACTACAAAATCACACCACAATTTCATGTTTTATCTCTATAAGATCCACAAAGTAAAACATATCATAACAATATTACATGACTAAAAACAGGACAAAAGCACTAAAACCCAGCCAATACAAACCCAGTGATTATCAGAAACCTGACTTGACTAGAGCAAAACAGGCTTGTATAAAGCAGGACTAAAGCAGGACAAAAGCAGGTATAAAGCAGGACTAAAGCAGGACTAAAGCAGGACTAAAACAGGACTTAAGCAGGACTAAAGCAGGTCTAAAGCAGGACTAAAGCAGGACTAAAACAGGACTAAAGCAGGTCTAAAGCAGGACTAAAGCAGGGCTAAAGCAGGTCTAAAGCAGGACTAAAGCAGGACTAACGCAGGTCTAAAGCAGGACTAAAGCAGGACTAAAACAGGTCTATAGCAGGACTAAAACAGGACTAAAACAGGACTAAAGCAGGTCTAAAACAGGACTAAATCAGGTCTAAAGCAGGACTAAAGTAAGACTAAAGCGGTATTAAAGCAGGAGTAAAACAAGACTAAAACTGGACTAAAGCAGGACTTAAACAGGTCTAAAGCAGGACTAAAACATGACTGAAGCAGGTCTAAAGCAGGACAAATACAGGACTAAAATAGGACTGAAGGTCTAAAACAGGACTAAAACAGGACTAAAGCAGGACTAAAGTAGGTCTAAAACAGGACTAAAGAAGAACTAAACCAAGACTAATTTTAAAAATCAATGTCGTTAGAACATTTGGTTCAAATCATATTAAAAACATTAGCTGCCAAAAACAATGCTAACTTTTCTATTTAGTGCATAAGAACAAACGGAGCTGTCACTTGGCCACATGCACAGTATAATGCATGTTTTTTGAGTTCTCTGACCTGCAGCATACTGTGCATTGAAATATGTGCAACATAATGAAAGGGACAGAAAAAACCTGAGAAATAATATATTTTTTAATCTTTTGTTTGCCTCTAGACTCATGTTTCCTGTATGTTAAGATGTAAAATGATCTGTGTCTTACAACAATCTGACGCATATTCACGAAGAAATGAGCCTATGAAGGCATGATTTCAGATGCGTCTAAAGTCCAGGACGAACTCCAGGTCCACCTTTCATAGCCTGACCCGTGGGACAACCTGCACATCACACACAGCTGTCTGACCTACCGTGCACACCTGATGGAGAACCCTGAACTAGGGACTGGGGCCACACTTGGGCTGGGGATACCTTCTTGGCTCCTGCTCTGGGGCAAGTACTTTACAGTCAGATAAGGAACTTTTTGGTAACACAAGTACATGTACATTCACAAAGCCCCATATGATGAAAAAAAAAAACAAGGCCAGTTACTTCGCCCGCATTGGCGTTACCGGGGCCCCACCCTGGAGCCAGGCCTGGGGTGGGTGCTCGACGGCGAGCGCCTGGTGGCCGGGCCTTTCCCCACGGGGCCCGGCCGGGTGCAACCCAAACGAGTGACGTGTGGGCGGTTCGTCGTGGACCACATCTGCAGGAGGATCGTATGGGGCTGGTGCGGAGGAGGCTGGGCGGCAGTCGACGGCAGGGCCTCGACAGATGGATCCCCGGACACAGAGACTAACTCTGGGACATGGAACGTCACCTCGCTGGGGGGGAAAGAGCCTGAGCTTGTGCGGGAGGTTGAACGGTTCCGACTAGATATAGTCGGCCTCACCTCCACGCACAGTTTGGGCACTGGAACCCATCCTCTCGAGAGGGGCTGGATGCTCCACTTCTCTGGTGTGCCTGCGGGGAGAGGCGGCGGGCTGGCGTGGGCTTGCTTATTGCCCTCACAGTTCAGCCGCCATGTGTTGGAGTTTACCCAGTGAACGAGAGGGTCGCGTCCCTACGCCTTCGGGTTGGGACAGGTCTCTCACTGTGGTGTCGGCTTACGGCCGAAACGGTGCTGAGTACCGGCCTTCTTGGAGTCCTGGGAGGGTACTGGACAGTGCACTGACGGGGACTCCGTTTGTTCTACTGGGGACTTCAACGCTTAGGTGGGCAACGACAGTGACCTTGGAGAGGGTGATTGGGACAGGGCCTCCTCGATCTAAACCCGGCGGTGTGCAGTTATTGGACTTCTGTGCTAGTCACTGACTGTCCATAACGAACACCATGTTCAAGCACAAGGGTGTCCACCAGTGCACGTGGCACCAGGACACCTAGGCCGGAGGTCAATGATCGAGCTTTGTTGTCGTGTCATTGACTCCGGCCGGTGTCTTGGACACTCGGGTGAAGAGAGGGCGGAGCTTGTCAACCGATCACCACCTGGTGGTGAGTTGGATCCGCTGGCGGCGGGGAAATCTGGACAGACTTGGCAGGCCCCAAGCTTATAGTGAGGGGTCTGTGGAACGTCTTTCGGAGCCGCTGGCAGCAGGTCTTCAATTCGCACCTCCGGGAGAGACCAAATCCCGGGGGAGGCTGGGGACATTGAGTCCGAGTGGACATGTTCTCGACCTCCATTGTAATGCGGCTGCTCGGAGCTGTGTCGCAAGGTCTCAGGCTGCCTGTCGCGGTGCGGAACCCCGAACCGGTGGTGGACACCGGGAGTAAGGATGCCGTCAGGCGGAAGAAGGTGGCCTATCAGGCCTCTTTGGCTTGGGGACTCCTGAGGCCGTTGACGGGTATCGGCGGGCCAAGGCGTGCGCAGCTCGTTGCTGGTCACAGAGGCAAAACCCCGGGCGCTGGGAGGGAGTTCGGGGAGGCCCTGGAGGGGGATACTTCGGGTCGGCCCACAAGAAATGCTGGCAAAACCGTCTGGCGGCCTCAGGAGGGGAGTCAGTGCTCCACCAACACCGTTTACGGTTGCGTGCGTGGGGACCTGCTGACCTCGATCTGGGGGATGTTGTCGGACGGTGGAAGGAGTACTTTGAGGACCATAAATCCACTGTCACGTTTCCGAAGAGGAAGTAGAGACTGAGGACTCAGAGGCTGGACTTCATTCTATCACCCAAGCTAAGTCACTTGAGGTTGATTGGCAAACTCCTCGGTGCAGAAGCTACCCGAGTGATGGATGAGATACGCCCCGAGTACCTAAAGTCTCTGGATGTTGCGGACTGTCTTGGTTGACACGCCTTCTGCAACATCGCGTGATGCGGGACTCGGGACGGTGCTCGTGACTGGCAGTCACGGAACGTGCGGGTCCCTGCTGATTCAAGATAGGGGAACGACATAAAGGTGTGCTCCAATATAAGAGGGATCACAGCTCCTCTAGCCTCCCTGGTAAGGTCTATTTCAGCAGCGGTATCTGGGCGAGGAGAATTCGACCGAATAGTTTCGAACCTCGATTAGGAGGGGCAGGCAGTGGTTTTCGTCCTGGTCGTGGTTAATTTACACTGGACCAGCTCTATATCTCCATCGGGTGCTCGAGCGGTTATGGGAGTTTGCCAACCAGTCCCACATGTGCTTTGTGGATCTGGAAGGCTTTCGACCGTGGTCCCACACGGGGTTCCCTTTTGGGGGTGCTGCGGGAGTACGGGGTCCAGGGCCTTTGCTCAGGGCTGTCCGTGCTGTAGATAATGACGGGAGCAGGAGCTGTGTTCGCCTTGCGGGCAGTAAGTCAGCTACCTGTTCCCAGTGCATGTTGGAGCTCCCGCCGGGGCTGCATCTTTGTACCGGTTCTGTTTTGTTTTTATGGACAGAATTTCTAGCGCAGTCAGGGGGCGGAGGGGGTCCGGTTTGGAGAACACAGGATTCATCTCTGCTGTTTGCAGATGATGTTTGTACCTGTTGGCTCCATAAAACTGGACCTGCAACAATGCTCTGGACGGTTTTTGCAAGAGTGTGAAGCAGCTGGGATGAGAATCAGCACCTCCAAATCTGAGGCCATGGTTCTCGACCGGAAAAAGGTTCTTGCCTCTCCCGGTGGGTGGGGAGTCCTTGCCAAGTGGAAGGAGTTCAGTATCTCTGGTCTGTTCACGGTAGGGAAGGATTGGAGCGTGAGATTGACATCCGGTCGCTGCATCGGACTGTTGTGGTAAAGAAGGAGTCTGGTCGAAGATCAAAGCTCCGATTTACCGTCAATCTAAACGTTCCTCCTCACTATGGTCATGAGCTTTGGTAGTGACGGAAAGGCAAGGATCGCGGATACAAGCGGTCGAAATGAGTTTTCCTCCGGAGGTGGCTGGGCTCTCCTTAGAGATTAGGGTGAGGAGCTCAGTCAGACGGGAGGAGCTCGGAGTAGAGTCCGCTGCTCCCACGTCGAGAGGAGCCAGCTGAAGGTGGCTCGGGCAATCTGTTCCGGATGCCTCCTGGACGCCTCCCTAGGAGGTGTTTCGGGCATGTCCCACGGAGGACCGTGAGGAGGCGAGACCCAGGACACGCCTGGACGGGTATGTCTCTGGCTGGGAACCGGTGTCCCGGAGGAGTGAGTGTCCGGGAAAGGAAGTCCGGGAGTCCCTGCGTTAGACTGCTGCCCGCGACCCGGCCCGGGTATAAAAGTGGAAGAAGAGTGGATGGATGGATGGAAGTACATGTAGCACCACTTCCTTTGTTGGAAATATCTATTTCCATTCATTTTCAGATTTTTGTGATCCAAGAACTTCTAAACTAGTAGCTCAAAAAATAAAGTGCTTGACTAGTAAGTAGAAACTAAAATTCTGATTGTGAAAATATTGTGGTAATTGTTAATTTCATGTTTGTTTGAGATTTTTTTGTGCATTAAATTGTATGGTCCATGGTTTGACGCGCAACATAAATGTCTAAAGTGTTCATAAAGTCAATGGAGAGGGAAAGAAACTATTCTTGTGGCGGGAGGTCTCTGGTCCGAATAGAGGTACCGGTAGCTCCTGCCTGAAGGGGATGGTTCAAATAGACCATGTCCAGGTGAGAAGGGTCAGTCTTGTGATCCACTGCTGCGTCCAGAGCCCTGGAGACGTACAGGGTCCTTGCGGGGATGGAAAGATCTGCTTTGCGATACTTCTCAGCAGAACGCACAATGCGCTGTATAGTCTCTGTTTGTCCCTGGCTGTGGCTCCAGCGTACCACACGGTTGATGGAGGAGGTGAGGATGGACTCAATGATGGCCGAGTAAAACTGGTTCCATCAATCTGCTCTGGCAGCTTGGCTTTCCTCAGCTGCCGGCAGGAAGTACATCCTCTGCTGGGCCTTCTTGATGAGGGAGCTGATGGAGGGCTCCCACTTGAGGTCCTGGGTGATGGTGGTGCCCAGGAAAAGCGGAAGGAGTCCACGGTGGTGTGATGGGGAGTCTGTCATGATGAGGGGGGGCTGGGGGGCTGTGACTTTCCTGAAGTCCACGATCATCTCCACTGTCTTCTGGGCGTTGAACTCTCAGGTTGTTACCTGCTGCACCAGGACACCAGTCGGTCCACCTCCCTCCTGTAGACAAGACTCATCCCCGTCCGAGATGAGCCCGATGAGGGTGGTGTCGTTCGCAAACTTGATCAATTTTACGGAGTCGTGGCTGGAGGTGCAGCAGTTTGTGTACAGGGAGAAGAGCAGAGGAGAAAGTACACAGCCCTTGTGGAGCTCCTGGTGCTGATAGTCGCGAGTGTGTCTGAGACATTGATCTTCCCCAGCCGCACGCACTGCCTCCGATCCGTCATAGGATTGTCAGTGATCCACCTGCAGGTGGAGTCAGGCACGTTGAGCTGGGAGAGCTTGTCCTGGAGTAGAGCAGGGAGGATGGTGTTGAACTGCAGAGCTGAAGTCCACAAACAGGATGCTGGCGTAGGTTCCCCGGGGAGTTTCCAGATGCTGCAAGGATGAAAGTGGAGTGCCAGGTTGAGTTGGCGTCGTCTACAGAGCCTGTTGGCTCTGTAGGCGAACTGCAGGGGGTCCAGCAGGGAGGAGGTTGAAGGTACTTGAGGTGGGGCAAGGACCAGGCGTTCAAATGACTTCATGACTACAGACGTCAGCGCCACAGGCCTGTAGTCATTAAGTCCAGTGATCCGCGGGCTTCTTGGGGACAGGGGAATCAATGAAGGACGACTTGAAGCAGGCTGGGAACGTGGCATGACCCCAGGGAGGTGTTAAAAATGTTCTGTGAAGACGGGGGTAAAGCCTCTCCTGCGCAATGTCTTAATGATAGCGAGCGAAAGCGCCGTCTGGGTCGCAGCAGCTTTTTTCGGGGGTTGGATTTCCGACAATAGTCTATGTGAACATTCCTGTTCCTGAACTGAGAGAGTGGTGGGGGAGGTGGGGGGACAGGTTGGGTGCGGAGGTGGCACGGGGGAGGGGTTGTCTGCAGCAGGGGGGGCTCGGGGCTTGTGGTTGGTGAGAAGCCGGAGCCCCCTCCACACGGAGGCAGGGGTTTTTGTCAGAGAACTGCTGCTTCAGAATTCATACTTTGCATCTTTGTAGCGCCCTACATTGGACTCCCATCTTGCTCCCTGTGGGCTTGGGTACAATGCATCTCTCATGATAAGGTTAATGTATATTGTGTGTATATTGTGTACACATTGCAATAATAATGCAACCCTTAAATAACTTGACTACTTGAGCCTCTGCAATTAGAAATACATTGTTGTGCTAATGTTGCTAACATCTACACAGTCCTAATGACAACAAAAACAAAAGTTCACATTCAAAAGTTGTGTTATAACATAGAGATGTGCACTGTCTGGGTTGATATATGAATTAATTGAATGGATATTTTGGTTTATTTGGGCACCTGCTTTGGTTTTATTGTTTGATTTGAGTCGTGAGTTCATACACTGCTATGTAATAATAATAGTTTTTTTGACTTGATGCTGGAACGCAAAAATTCTGAGAAAACATCTCTCAGATGTCTGAGTACCGATTTCCTAGAACAACAGGAACTTTTAATAGTCTCACATTATTTGGCCAACATTTTGTCCTAATAATGTAGTAATATCCCTGTTTCTAAGGTATTTAACAGTTGGGAAAGTTTAGGAAAAGGGAAATGTATGTCAAAGACAACTAAAATGTCTGGAATACTGCACTTGTTCTTATTTGGACTAGTTGTATTTCACCAAATAGCCTGTAGTCCAAGCTTTTGTGATTCACTCACTGGGTGCCTCTAGAATCTTGTCAATACAGTCTACAATAGCTCCCTAAAAATGTGGTTATTTAGTTGGGGTGCCATTTTTTTTAGTTTTTATGATGGCCTTGTGTGATTTACAATGTAACATGCTAACAGTATAGTCTGTTGCACTCTATAACATGCTGCTTGGTCAGGTATTTATACAAAGGGGGCCCAACAGACTGTATAGCAATTGGTGAGGTATAAAAGCAAGGGTTAACACAGACAGGACAGTGCAGCAGTAGCAATAGCAAAAGCAGCAGCTCAACTGTAAAAATGTCCACCACAGACATGAGCATGGGAAAGGTAAATTCATTTGGCAATATTTACTCTATATAATAGGCAATGTAAAATGTTAAATTTGTATATCTTTCAGATCATCTTCTATGAGGAGAGGAACTTCCAGGGGCGCTCCTATGAGTGCATGAGTGACTGTGCTGACATGACCTCCTACCTGAGCAGGTGTCACTCCTGCAGGGTGGAGAGTGGCTGCTTCATGGTCTATGATCGTCCCAACTACATGGGAAACCAGTATTTCATGAGGAGGGGCGAGTATGAATGATCGTCCCAACTACATGGGAAACCAGTATTTCATGAGGAGGGGCGAGTATGCCGACTACATGAGCATGATGGGAATGAGCGGTGGAATCAGGTCTTGCCGTATGATCCCTATGGTAAGTATAAGCAACCATAAACTAAACATGTACATATGGAACAGAAATGTATATCACTTGTTAAATACAAAAAATAAATAAATAGGTAGTAGGGCACCGTAATGTAGACTTTTGAATTCTACTTTTGAGTTAAAATGGTCAGAAAATATTTCTTTATTGGGACAAGATTTATTGAACTGTTACATTTTATAGATGACAGCTAATCATAAACTTCAATTTACAGCACAGAGGCCAGTTCAGGATGAGGATCTACGAGAGGGAGAACTTCGGAGGTCAAATGCACGAGCTGATGAATGACTGTGACAATATCATGGATCGCTACCGTATGAACGACTGCATGTCCTGTCATGTGATGGACGGCCACTGGCTGATGTACGAGCAGCCCCACTACAGAGGCAAGATGATGTACTTCAGGCCTGGAGAGTACAGGAGCTTCAGAGAGATGGGGATGAGCGGGACGAAGTTCATGAGCATGAGGCGCATCATGGACATGTGCTAAATGTTAAGTGAGCAAAATAAAATAAAATGGCAAAATATCTCTACTCTTTGTCTTCTCCTGTTAAACAATTACTGATATAAGGGGTGAATAAAGAAAATAAACTTTATTAATATAATGGACCACATTTCCGGCTATAAAACATTAGGCATTAAAAAAGAAATGCATCCAAGAAAAAAATGCGTTAAGTGCTTATGATTAATAATGCTTGAAGGTTAGCTAACATTTAAAAAACATTTTTTTAAAAATATTTTATGTTAAGGCCAGTTAAAGATTAAAGGAAATGTGTCTTAAATAAATGATAAGAAATGGTAGATTAATCTCTACAAAAATACAATTACCAAATATCTCTCAAATATCACTGTAAGAATACCAAATGACTGCAGCAAGACTTATGTGTAGGCCATTACGTCTTGCACAATAATATCAATAATAAATAATAAGTTCACAAGACGTCTGAACAAGAAAAACAAATTTAAATATGTTTGGTCTGGACAGTGCATGTTAAATGAACATACATGAAACACATGATGTAAACATGCCGGATTAGCTGTGGGCTAATTTTCATCTGTTGTCCCGCATTCAATATTGACAGACATAAAGTCATCAGAAATTGGCTCAAAAGTAGGGCTGGAGAGTACGGCAAAAAATGATCCTTTTTTTTCCGTATTGATTAATTCTTTTAAATGTATAGAGTTTTTCTTGTTCATATACAAATGGCTTACAATATTAATTTCATACATACAAGGATAGACTTTTGATTAATGCAATTTAATACTAATGCAAAACATTTTCAAATGTATTTCTCAAATATCTGAACTCCAAACCTCTTGTTTTTATTGATAACGGATTGGCTGTTGACTTCTCAAAAAAAAAAAAGCAACAAGCTGATCATAGACAATTTGAAATGATTGTACCTCAATTTTAATAAAATGTAATTCATTGTACATCCCTACTTCCAAGCACTTTTAAATGCCTTGTTTGGTTGAGGTTGTAAATAAAAATACATACATACACTGGTACTTTTTGTGGTCAACTTTTTAGGAAGGGAAGGTTCAACTACATGCCTTTGGTCAGAGATGCAGCATTATGATTAAAGCACTACATTCGGTTCTGTGTGTTTGTGTTATATTTTTTCTATGAAAAGTGCATTATGAATAAATTTAGATTAATTGATTGTTTGAGTGAATTAAAAAGTTAGCATTTTGGTGTCCACTAGTTGGCTACGAATATTTTGGTAATTGGTCAATATGTTGGTCAATAAAAGACTCAATTACTGAGTAAAAAAAATTGACTTTGAAAAAAGTCTCTTGTGACATCCGGGGGGGATGACAGCCTAGCTTGGTCGTGTCTGTCAGGTTTGAATCTTAGATGAAAACTGTACTCCTCTTTTCTCCACTATAAAGAAAGATCTCGATCCCATACTTAAGTATAGGTCAAAGAATTGAAACTATAAAAATGAATGTTTTTGAATCTATTACAGATTCTCTTAATTTCCTTTCCTAACCGGCTGTTTGATGAGTGAATACATAAATCTCAAAATTTGTATCACAAGGCAAAAAACCTCAAATACAATTCAAAACTCTACAACTATCAAAAGAAAAAAACCAGGTTGGGGTTTACCTTGTCTGAATTTATTTATTTATATATATTTTTTTCAGATCAAATCAGAGCGTTGCTGTAATAGTGTGATCCAGAATATGAAGCTCAATGGAAAAATATTGAAATGAATGTGTTCCTGTAAGGCCTTACTGGCCTCATTTGGAGGAAGTTAAGAATCCCTAAGTAAAATTTGTGCTTACCACACAGAAGGAGCAAATCAAAACATACATTCTAAACAAAGATGTTAAAATCTTAAACTTATGACCAAGGTTTTGTACCAAATAGAACTGAAACTGAGATTCAAGGTCTGGTTTAAAAAAAGGTGTAAAAGTTTTTCATCAGATTGTAAAAGATAAACATACGAAAAGCATTGATATGTTGACAGAACCCTTTGACTTGAAGAAACAGGACTTTTATAGGTATTTACGAATAAGGAGTTATTATAACCAAGAAATTAAACAAAGTAATGACCATTATAACCCTCTGAATGAATTTTTTATCAATGGTTATAAATTTGAACTTTCAAAGGGAATAATATCTAAATTGTATTGATGCATTGCTAATCTGTACAGCTACTCTCCAAAATATATTAAAAACAAATGGGAAAGAGAAGGTAGCCTTTTTGATGGACGAAGAGTGGGATAATTTGTGTACATCCCAGTGGAGAACCATAAAATCACCATTATCGCATGTTTTGGGACTGTCCTGTTGCTAAGAAATATTGTATTAGAACTAGCAAGGCACCCCAGGCTGTTTTTGATATTGCCGTCCCCTTCAATTTTGAAACTATGTATTTGAGCCTCAAAACTCCTGCCATGGACAAAATAAACAAATACCTTTGAAACATACTTTTGGCTGCAGGAAAAAAAAGGCAATCACAAAGAAATGGCTGACACAAACCTCCCCAACAATCAATAATAATAATGCATTAAAATGGTATCAAGCATTAAAAAAAAAAAAATTGACTGAGAGATATGTGTAGCACTATTTTGGGACAGTAATTTGGGACATATATGTCATTAACTAAAAAATATGATGCGCTATTCATTCACCATCAATGAAAAAAGCAGCACATGTGGGCCTCAGTTGACAAATGCAACCACCGCAAATCATGGAGTGTATAAGGTCACTTTGAATCGAACAGCATGTGGGGCCTCTGTTCTAGGTTGCTCTGTCAGGAATTTGAACAATGGGTCTTGCATCCTTTGGGTGCGGGGTCTGGTATAAAAGCAACCAGCGGGAATCGAGAAAACTGTGCAGTCATTTAGAGCAAAAACAATTATAACTTTAACCATGACAATGGGAAAGGTGTGTAGTATTTTACCTATTATTATTAGAAATGAATCATAAGACTAAGGCTATACAATTTTGTTGAATATTTTCTTTTCCTTTTCAGATCATCTTCTACGAGGACAGGAACTTCCAGGGTCGTTCCTATGAGACCAGCAGTGACTGTGCTGATATGTCCACCTACCTGAGCAGGTGTCACTCCTGCAGGGTGGAGAGTGGCTGCTTCATGGTCTATGACCGCACTAACTACATGGGAAACCAGTTTTTTGTCAGGAGGGGAGAGTACTCTGACTATCAGCGTATGGGCATGAGTGACTGCATCAGGTCCTGTCGCACAATCCCAATGGTACAGTAAATCATTCTTCTGGGGAAAATTAAAATGTGTGCATAAAACGTAATGCAAACTGTTACTTTTTTCCACTTATAGCACAGAGGCCAGTTCAGGATGAGGATCTACGAGAGGGAGAACTTTGGTGGTCAGATGCACGAGCTGATGGATGACTGTGACAACATGATGGACCGCTACCGTATGAACGACTGCATGTCCTGCAATGTGATGGACGGCCACTGGCTGATGTACGAGCAGCCCCACTACAGAGGCAAGATGATGTACCTGAGGCCCGGAGAGTACAGGAGCTTCAGAGACATGGGGATGAGCGGTGTCAGGTTCATGAGCATGAGACGCATCATGGATTCCTGTTATTAAAAATGTTATGTAAACCAAAGAGCAAATAAAATGCTGCTATTCCCATTACCTTGCCATACTTTTGTTAATCAGTGTAAAATCCTTAATTTACAGACAGAGAAGACATCATTTACTGATTACTTATGTATTAAATATTATGATGTATAGCATACTTCTTCAAAAAGCATATGCATTATAGTTGCATATTAGGTCAAATATATGAAAAGACATGCTCATTAAAAAATATGCACATTTATATAGATCAATTTGTAAATTCATTTCAGCAAAATCCTCTTGACAAATATATTCTAATCAATATTTGAAAAGTGAGACCATGAATACATGCATTTTTGGTATACAAAATGGAGAGGAACAGTATATATTGTGATCTGTCTGATTAAAGTGTAGACGCATCTTCCTATAAAACTGACCTTGTTCTGCCCCGCCCACTTTTACTTCTGACAGCTACTGACCCGCCGTTCACGCTGGCCTTTCCGAAATTCCTTACATTTCAATGGAGAAAACTCGAGAAAATATGATATAAAGTAGGTTGATGTTCTATGTTCATAGATAAGATAAGATAACCTTTATTTGTCCCACAAATGGGAAATCCCAGTGTTGCAACATAGATTAGGCACAGAAACACAGATTTGGAACAGATTAGGAATAATAAAGACAGATAACTTTCTTAGAAATATATTTAAGAGCAAAAAAATAAAAATTATAGAAAATATGCCTCTTATTTGCAGTAAGTGGCTGTTATATGGACAGAAAATATTGCACCAGGGATGATCGACATTATGTCATAGTATTGCACATGATTATGAAAGGTGAATGACACACTTTCAGGGCTAACAGTGTTCAGTGTAAAGTCTGACACCGGCTGGAAGGAAAGACCTGCGAAACCTCTAATTCACACAGCGAGGGTGGATCAGTCTGTCCCTGAAGCTTCGCTCCAGAGCAGACAGAGTGTCCGGGGTGAGACTCACGGTCCAGCATAGACATGAGATTAGCCAGGACCCCTCTGTCCCCCACCTCGTGCACCGAGTCTAGAGCACAGCCCAGGACTGAGCTGGACTTCTGTGTGTGCACCAACAAGTCAACAATGCACCCTTTCTCTGCATGGCTTGGTAGTCTGTAGTATATAAATGATTTTCTGTCGAAATCGGTAGCTCTATGTAAAATCATACAACCGGAAGGAGGCAACTACCAGAATAATTTCAGGATTACAAATACTTTTAACAAATGGCTGAATGTTTTACCGACAACTTTATGTAATTTTTGTAATTATTTGTTGATAGAATCTTTTTATTTCTTTATCTCATTATTTTTAGGTAAAAATTGTTTTTCTTTTTTGGTAAAAATAGTTATTTTCAAGAAAATAAGGTTTTCCCATTTTGGCACATAGGATTATGTTTATACATTCGGAATGCTTAAATAAACAGTTGTATGTTTATTTGTGTTATTTATATTGATGCAATTAAACAATAATAAAAAATAATCTTACGATTATGAATTATACATGATTTTATTAATGTATGTAAAACTCATTTAGCACATATCAGTGATACGCCTCATGCTCATGAACCTCATTCCACTCATTCCCATGTTCATGAAGCTCCTGTACTCTCCGGGCCTGAAGTACATCATCCTGCCTCTGTAGTGGGGCTGCTCGTACATCAGCCAGTGGCCGTCCATCACATGACAGGAAAGACAGTCGGTCATACGATATCGCTCCTGAATGCTATCACAGTCATCCATCAGCTCGTACATCTGACCACCGAAGTTCTCCCTCTCGTAGATCCTCATCCTGAACTGGCCTCTGTGCTGTAACAGAAAAGTGAGTTTTTCAATTAAAGCATTTGCAATAACGACTTGTTATTAGTGAGTCAGCATCTTACATAAGGGATCATTCTGCATGATCTGATGGAGTCAAACATCATTCCCATGCTCATCATGCGCTGCATATCATGATACTCTCCTCTTCTCATGAAAAACTGCATGCCCATGTAGTTGGGACGCTCGTAGACCATGAAGCAGCCACTCTCCACCCTGCAGGACTGACACCTGCTCAGGTAGGAGGTCATGTCAGAGCAGTCACTCATGCACTCATAAGAGCGCCCCTGGAAGTTCCTCTCCTCGTAGAAGACAATCTGAAAGATATGATTTACAGAAAATATGATGCTAATGTAAGCTTAATATTATCTGATATAAAAAATTTTAGGAAGAGAAGGAACATAACCCTTACCTTGCCCATGGTGATGGTTTAGGATGTTCCCAGTAGATGGTTCAACTTGCTCTACCAACAACATGATACCCCAGCCTTTTTATACAAAATCCTCGGGGCCATGATGTGTTGTTATTCAAATGTAGAAAGCTGATGAATTAGCAGTATGGCTTTTGCTGAACGAGGCCTATAAATGTGTAACAATGCATCTCTCTCCATACATTTCTGGCAGCAGTCATCTGTATTGTCTATTACATCAATGAGCTAACCCTGTGTGTTTTCTATTCTCAGTGAAACGGTTTGTCGTCACGCACTGTACAGTCGGATCATAGCAGAAGGATGATTTGTAACATCTCTCCCAAATCTAATAATCAAAGTTAAATACTAAGGTGTTCTTGAGTCAAAAAAGAGGAAGAAGGTGGCATCAATCACATACAAACATTAATTATTGTCTTTGTACATTCATTTGCATTACACTCCATATCGGGGATTTAAAAGTAGCTTATGTGGATTAGTTTATTAAATAGAACTACTAATGCTAATATCAAAGCAAAGCACATATCAAACTATAATGGGCCTTCAAGATAGAGATTTTATAGATACAAACTGTGGTTAAATAAATTAGGAGATCAGCTTCTAGACATGCAAGTTGATAGCCATGTTAAACAGTCAAAAATGAATTCTGTGAGTAAAAAAAGAAAACAAGATGAAAGTTTTTGGATTAAGAATTTATTGTAGTAATAATAATAATAATATTGGATTATTATAATAACTCATGTCATATAGCCATATGTATTAGTAGTAGCCGCGTAATTCTACTTCAATACGGTTACTTGACAGCAGGCTGCTTAAAGTCACCTTGGTAAATTCTTCTTCAGCCGCATGATTATGTTCATTATACGTTCATCAGCCGTAAAGCCCCAGTTTCCCAAGCTGTGATAAATCCACTCCTGCTCTAGCCACAGTTATAGGCTCTACAAAACATTAAGGATAAGAACTAATGTTTGCATTACTTGAATAATAATAGAAAAATATTAGGCAAAGAAAATAATTGGCTACATTATTGACATTTGACCACTGTAGTTACACCTTTAAATGCTAGTGCTCAAGATAATTGCACTTTATTAACTGCGATTTGCCAAAGTCAAATGTTCTATGCTCAAATCTATTAAATAAAAAAATAAATTGCATTCCTTATCAGTTAAGGAACATGGATTTTTCTACTCAAATTAGAAATAAGTTAATTATCAAATAATAGCTACATTTACTTACCTAAAAACATGATGTTGTGACTGTTCAGGAAAGAAACATTATGAAAACTATCTTTACTGATTAGTCTCGAACCACAAGTTCATTTTGCTAATCAGTCGCGTTTGCTAACGAGCACGTTTGCTGAATGTCTTCGAGTTTACCCTGATGTTTGCATCCATGCTTTAACCACAATGAGCATCACCTACCTGGATTACATGTCAAGCTTGCTATGGGTCGATAATGTTGCTGATTACTCTTCATAAAATCCTGGAGAAGATAGCAAAAATCAACTGTATGTAACATTTTCAAATGTTTTATTTAATTGTTAACATTTGTCTGGCGTTAGAAAAGTTCGATTTTTCTACACCCTGCAGAACTTTATTAAAAGAGCCTATTACTCTTTTAATAAACACAGCATTCACCAACTCGCTGCAGCAGATCACTGACACTTGGTTTGCCCTCAGCTCAACCAGATAAGTGGTAAAAATGCTTAGGCCTGGTGTTGTCTATTGTCAAACAAATATTTATTAATATTTATATATTTTAACACTAAAATGATTTTCTTTTAGATGTATCAAATTGCGTGGGCATGCAGTGTACCATTGAGAGGTACG